>ML387351.1:8148-33750 GCA_005239525.1 Nicotiana knightiana | reverse complement strand
TACTCCTTCTCAAAAAAAAAAAAAAAAAAAGAATGACAAAGTACTATTTTGGAAATCAAATAGTTTTTTTCTTGACGACAAATTTCAAAACATTTTCTAAATACTTCTAGCACTAAAAGTTTATGATTTAAGTTCTTTTATGTTGTTTCTAAATATGTAATATTTATTTCAGAAAAAGAAAAAAGAATGAATACTTAATTCACATCGAGAATTATATGTGTTTTACTCTCATACTATTTTCGGGATTGAGGGAATATATGTAACTTTGGGCATGCCTTCCATACTCATGCTATTATTATACTAATATAGAATATTGTTTAACTTTTTTGGCCTTTTTGAATTAAATTTCTTATCACAGTTGCTTAAACATTGATACTTCTTGCCATTTCCATTTCAGACCTTCATCGCACAGGAGCAGATTTGTTTAAAAAGACTCTGGGTGTCAAACAGTCCCACTTGGACGGTTGCATATCGCCCAGTTGCAAAAAGGAATAGAGTCTATATTAAACTGGCCGAGACCTTGAAGCTCGAGCACATTAAGGGAGTAGAAAAGGCCCTTACTGTGTACTTCTCAGTGGCGGAAATGCCAATTTGGATTTTGTTTTTTGCTCTAGGTGTATCCTCTGACAGGGAGGTAGTAAATTTAATTGATGTGGATATTGAAGATACTAATATTGTCAATATACTAGTAGCTTCAATCCACGATGCTGATAAGAAGTGTGAGGATTTCAGGAAGGGGAAAAAGGCTCTCGCTTATGTTGATAGACTTATAAAGGGTTGTAGATTTCCACCTCAAGAGTCTGTTGAGGAGTGCATAAAACAATACCTGTTTCCTAATCTTAGTGGTCTCAAGCAGAAGGCTCGCTTCCTTGGCTATATGGTAAAGTCCCTCTTGCACGCTTTCATTGGTCGCAGAAAGGTTGACAACAGAGATGATTTTCGGAACAAGAGATTGGAGCTGGCTGGTGAGCTCCTTGAACGAGAGCTCAGGGCGCACATTAAACATGCTGAGAGGCGTATGCTGAAGGCAATGCAAAGAGATCTTTACGGAGATCGGCAAGTGCAACCAATTGAGCACTATCTTGATGCATCTATTATTACAAATGGTCTCTCCAGGGCCTTTTCCACTGGACACTGGTGTCATCCTTACAAGAGAATGGAGAGGGTCTCTGGTGTAGTAGCAACTATTAGACGAACCAATCCTTTGCAAATGACTGCTGATATGAGGAAAACACGTCAGCAGGTTACATACACTGGGAAGGTTGGCGATGCTAGATACCCGTAAGTGTTTGTAAATTTATCGGCCATATTTTTTTTGGTGCTTCTCATTAGCAAAGGTGGTGACTTTTTTTTGTCTTACGTCTTGATCCTTTGTTCCATTCTGTCATAATTTATGGTAGAAGTACTATTTTAGACTTCAATTTTTAAAAAAAAAAAATGCACCAAGCCAGTGATAGATATATGAATGCAGTTTAATTCAGGTATGCCTCATTCCTCCAACAAGTCTAGCCAATTATATATGATAAAAAGGGGAAACCCAGTGCACTAAGCAAATGAAATAAGCGAGTTTTGGAACTTGTATTGAATTCCTCTTCAGAAGTTGTCTTGATCCTTTCTTTCATAATTGCCGAAAGATATGGAATCATGTTATCCTCCAAATGTTTTTTTTTCTTTTAATATCCAATGTTTATCCGCCAATGTGCCATTGTTTCAATTATTCTTCTATGAAGCACCCATTGCATGTTCGAGATGGATATTATTGTTGCTGTTAATTTTAAACCAGAGCTAACGAAACACGAGATGATCCGCTTCAATGTGCCATTGACAGTTTACATGCATGCCAACTCGCAACAATGAATCCTTTCTTCTTAGATCTTCCCCTGTTAAGATTCCTCCATGGATTGAGCACCATGTAGGGAACGACTATTTTCTTAGGAGGTTTTGTGTTTCCAAAGTAAATATTTAGTGGGGCTTTGAGTCAACTTCATTCTTTATGTGATTGTCATATGACCTAATGGAGGAGCTTCTTAAAGATGATCTATTCATAATTATCTTATCAACCTCCTGAAAATTTGTAATGTTGTAAAGCTTGTGCGGGAATTTTTCACTTTACCCATTTCCAAATCCTAACTGCTTCCTGTATGCGTCTTCTTTTTTGACATGTCCATACTTAATGTCCTTCATCCCAATTAAGAACCTGCAATCATTGCCTTTTTCTTTTTGAGAATGGTAACAAATTTTATTCATCAGCACAAAGATTATGCTGGCAACAGTATTTACGGGGTACTATCCTTGTGAACTTTACAAGGCTTCCAAAAATTGTAGAATAGATTCTGCATCTCCTAGAGAAAACTCTTTACACCAAAAGTGAAAATTGAAAATACAATTCATTTTAACTACTTGTATGGAGCTACTTCCGTCTTCAAAACATTTGTTATTTCTTTCCTTCCATATGGTCCACCAAATGCAAGCTGGGATAATCCTCCACCATGTAGGGTTCATCTTTTTGTTCACCATAGGAGGACTCACTGGAATAGTTCTGGCTAATTTCTCCCTTTTTAGAATGGCTCCAGTGGCTACAGGTTAAGTCTGGTCGGGCATGGGGACGATGTTCGAAATCCAATCAGAATAATCTACACCACGGTTCAAGTCCCGACACATGGGGGATTAATTCAGCTGCAAGGATCACAAAATGGATCTATGATTTCAAGTCCACTCGTTGATTTCGAGAAAACCAAATCAATTGGGACTGACCATTTTACCAGCATAGTTCCAAGCTTTCAGTAGATCACATGTGTTTCCCGGCATTATCCATTTCAAATTTACCAGGGCCAAAAATAGATTCCATAGTTGGGAAGTGAAAGCACAATGGAGAAAAAGATGGCTATTGTTTTCAGATTCAGCTTTGTAGAGGAAGCATGTGGAGGTTAATTGCATACCCCTTCTCTAAAGAATATCTTGAGTTAGACAAGCCCTCCTTGCTACTAACCATGTAAAGCAGTTAACCTTGTAAGGTATCTTGATCTTCCAAATTTGCTTCCAAGGCCAGTTGATGTTCTGTTGTCCATTATTGGAGAGATAAGTATATGCATCTCTTACCGTGAATACCTTACTGCCCCTACCATTCCATACCATGGTATCCACATTGTCATTGGGTCGTCTCAATCCCTCCATAGTTAGATAGAATGCAGTCACTATCCCCATTTCCCAACCATTTAATGCTCTCCTGAAAGTGGGATTCCATCCATGTTGGCTCCATACTTCACTGATTATTGAGTTAGGCAGAAGTGCTAACCTAAATATTTCAGGGAACCTATCTCTTAAAGGTTCATGCCCTATCCATTTATCGGACCAAAATGCTACTTTTCTGCCATTCTCATGGCAGAATTCAGTATTAGCTGTAAAGTCTTCTCATAATGCTCTGATTGACTTCCAAATTGCTCACCCCATAGGCTGTGTTGATAGGTTTGGTGCACCAATGTCCCATTTTCCCATATTTTTGTGTTACCACCTCTCTCCACAGGCTATTTTCTTCCGTTCCATACCTCCATAGCCATTTACGCATTAAGCTCTTGATGAACTTTTAAGTTCCTTATTCCCATGCCACGTACTATCTTACTTGAGGTCACTGTTTTCCATCTCACCAAATTATACCCTTTCTATTCTGTGTTTCCATGCCATAACAAATTTCTCCGGATAGCATCCAGCCTCTTCTCCACCTTGGCCGGAAGTGGAAATAACGACATAGCATATGTAGGCAAAGCGTCCAACACAATATTTATCAAAGTGGTTTTTCCACCAAGTGATGGATACTGTGTCTTCCATCTAGCCAATTTCCTTTCACATTTGTCTAGTACATCATTCCGTATCTCCATTGCTTTGTACTTGGAGCCTAGAGCTAATCCCAGGTATTTTGTGGGTAGAGATCCCACCTCACATCCAAGGATACCCACTAGAACTTGAGTTTCTGCACCTCCATTAACTGGATATAACTTGCTCTTCTCCCAATTAATATATAACCCAGAAACAACTTCAAATAGGATAAATATTAGTCTGATATGCCTGACACTCTCCTTATTAGCTTCACAAAAAATTAATGTGTCATTAGCATATAGGAGGTGAGTGATGGCTAAGCAGTTTGTTAATCTGCTGTTTATTTGAAAGCCCCTGGTCCATCCATTTCTAGCAGCCTTCACCATCGTGTTGTTTAATCCCTCCATGGCAATAATGAACAGGAAAGGAGATAGAGGATCTCCTTGCTTAAGTCCCCTTTGAGATGGAAAAAAACCTTCAGGGGTACCATTCACTATTATAGAGAATCTGACACTACTAATACAGAAGCAAATCCATCTAATCCATTTGGAACCAAAACCCATGTCCCTTAGGATATTTGTGAGAAAATTCCATTTTACATGGTCAAAGGCTTTCTGTATGCCCAATTTGCAGAGTAACCCTGGCTCCTGTCCCTTCATTCTTGAGTCCACACACTCATTTGCAATTAAAGCTGCATCCATAATTTGCCTCCCTTTGATGAAGGCAATTTGATGTCTGCTAACCAATTTATCCACCACTTTCTTTAATCTTTCAGCCAAGATCTTGGAGATTATCTTATAAACACTGATAATTAAGCTAATAGGTCTAAAGTCCTTTAGCTCCTTAACCCCACTCTTTTTAGGGATCAAAACCACACATGTAGCATTGAAGCTTTTCTCAAAGTACTCCTGAGAATGAAAGTTATGGATAGTATCCTACCAACATGAATGATAGAAACCCATGGAAAATCCATTAGGTCCAGGTGTCTTTTTAGCCTCACACATCTTAATGCATTCAAAGACCTCTTGCTCCTCAAACTTTCTTTGTAGCCATTCTTGTTCTTCCTCAGAAATACTTTGGGAGTCTTCCAAAGTAAACTGTGGTCTCCAGGCCTCTGTTTCTGAGTACAACTTCTGATAAAAGGAGATAATTTCTCCTTTAATTTCTTCAGGTTCAGTGATCTCTGCCCCATCAATAAGTAATTCATCCAATGTGATTATGCCTTTTGTGAGCGTTTGCCATTCTGTGGAAAAATTTAGAGTTCTTGTCTCCCTGTTTCAACCTTAGTATTCTAGATCTTTGTCTCCAAGCTATCTCCTCATGCCTTGCAATTTCTTCCACTTCTACTTCGAGGTTAACTTTCTGGGCTAGTTCATCATCAGTTAGGTTTCTTTGCTCTTGTAATGAATCCAGTTGGGCTATCCTCTCCAATATGTCAGTCTTCTTCCTTTCCAAGTTCCCATAATTTGCCAAATTCCATTCCTTGAGCTTTCCCTCCAGCATTTTCAGTTTAATGGCTAGAATATAATCCGGTCTGCCAGTCACTCTGAAAGACTCCCACCATTCCATCACCTTCTCCTTGAACCCTTCTGTAGCCACCAGCTTTCAAATTTGAAATAAGATTTACTGGTTCCCCATTCACCACACCCTAAAATGATAGGGTTGTGGTATGATGCAACTCTTGGGAGTGTAGACTGCCTAATGTGTCTGAAACTCACATCCCATTCAGTGGAGAATAGAATCCTGTCAATTCTAGAAGCCTCACTCTGATTATTCCTCCTGTTCCAAGTAAAAGATCCCCCAAATAAAGGGGGATCTACTAGTTCCAATTCTTGAATGATATCTGAAAACTCCTTCATGGCTCTAGTAAGATTGGAATTATTACTTCTTTCATTGATGAATCTAGTTGTGTTGAAATCTCCACAGACCACCCAAGGTCCTTCCTAAATTCCTCTAATAGCAGCCAGTTCCCACCATAGTAATTTTCTTTCCTTCTTGCAGTAAGGCCCATATATACCAGTGATGCACCATGTGAAATTGTTGTTCATATTAGTCAATTTGCATGTGATGCTGTAACTGCCTGTGTTGACCAACTCACCCTTATGATCTCTTTTATCCCACAGAATCACTACCCCTCCCCTAGTCCCACTTGCCTCTAGGAATACAAAATCTGCCCATCTATTGCCCCATAGTTGACTGAAAAAGCAACTATCATCACCTTCAAGCTTTGTTTCTTGTAAAACCACCACTTCTGCCTTCCATTGACCTAGCAGCATTTTTATGACATCCCTCTTGACCTTTCTATTCAATCCCCTTACGTTCCATGAGATTATTTTTAACTTCATTGATCACCCAATGTTAACAACTTCCCCCTAATTCTTGGCTCTCCATCCTTGTATTTGATATTGCTTATCAACCCCTGTACCTCCTTAAATCCCCTAGGTTTAGCTTCCTTATTATAAGAGCTGCTGCACTCTGCCCTAATCCCATATCCTTTTATTTTCATAAAGTGAGATAGAGCATTCCATTCACACCCTTGAAAGTGAACCCCAAACTTCTTACTCAGTTTTAATACATTTTGATGAACCCATAGAGTTGCTTCAGTTTCAGCCCTTTGTACCTGCACTTTCAGTGGTGTTTGTTCTTCTATCTGCAATTGTCTGCATCTTCCACCTGATCTTCCACTTGCATGACTTGATTGTCAAACCCCATCATTATTCCTGCTTCATCCCCTTGTTCCCCACTTTGAATTGAAATGGAGAGTACATAGGAGATTCATCTTTCAAAGCTGTGCCAAACCCAAAATTGATTCTGTTCCATTCCTGGCTTTGGATGTTATGAATCTTGGGAGATTTCTTTTTCCTTTCATAATCCTTTTCCATAAGGTTGTCTAGTATGGCATTCTGATATATAATGTTGTGATTTCATCTGACTACCCATTGACCACTTCCATACTTCACATCTAAATCACCTCTCCACTGTGTATTTTGCACACAAGTGAAATTGAGTAGCAATTTTCCAAAAAGAACTAGTTAAAAACATCTACTCTTCTTATCCCGAATCCCGATATGGTTGTAGTTGTGACCCTCTGCCAGTTGATCAAGTGTTCTTTTAGAAGTGTTGACCAGGTGGTTCTTTTCTGTCTCCATTTGCTCCTTTCCTTGGGAAGTCCCTCATTTATATCTCAAGTTTCTTGAACACTGAGGATGCAATGGGGAACGAAGGCATGATGAAGTATGCAGCATACCCTAAACTGGTACGAGTCTTGGATAGCCCACATCTGGGAATTTCATTTCCTCCTATCATTCCCAATGACAGTAATTCGGTTTTTCTCTCCAGTGATCCATGCCATGTAACAGAAGTTGCCATTGAAAATGATGGAGGTAGGGATCTTGCCTGTCTTTTACCATCAGCTTTACCCTTGACATATCAGATGTATTCAAGTCAACTGAGCAGACTCATCCACTGGAGATTGATTGAGATCTGACCAAATTCACCAAGAAAACAACATTGTTTCTCTTTAGGTCTGTGCAATTGGTTCTAAAGGCTCAAGGATCTAGCATCAGAAAAGAATCTTACGTTTATCTATTTTTTTCCAAAATTCTGCTGCTTTCAATTTTGGGTTGAAATATGAGGTGTAAAGAGCATCACGTTACCTGGATACCTTCAAACAAACTAGTCGTCTATTGCCGTGTCCGGATATTGCATCCTGTTACGTTACATCATCCATGAAGACTACCTGGTTACTGATCGCCTGACCAATAGGTCTCAAGATTAGCAATCTTTTTCAGTTGGTTCTTCTGACCTTTGCGAAAAGGTATTGTATTATTAACAAACCAACACTAAGAATGCACTGCGATTTTATGCTATACAAGGTGAAACTTGAAAGCAAAAGCAAAGAACCTCTGTATCCCTGTAGGAATTTTCTAAAGTGTAAGATTGATTTTGTCTATTTACAGGTTCCTATTTTACACTATAAAGCAAGCAAAATTATACAGTAGAATTTATCTTCTGATTAGCTTTGTCTTCAAAAGATCTCATACTTCTCCATTCCCAAACTATCCACCATATACAAGCAGGGATCAAAGCACAAAAAGAAAGTGCCAGCTAAATTCTGGTAACAGTCACCTTCATGGGTTAAGGGCCACCAAGCTACAGTCTTGCTCCGCCAGCAAGGAAGGAGCAAAAGAACATAAATCTTCCCTACATGATCTTACTAGTTCCTGTTCGACAAAGCTAAAGTTTGATCCAATCTACTTTTTCCTTCGCCATAGGACTAGGCTCATGTTACTAAGCAGAATCACATCAACCCTACATTATGGGAAAACAATTCAATTTCTAATTGCTGTCAGTATCTATTTTGAATTTTGCACTGATACTGTATCCTAAGATTGTAAAGATGAGAGAGAAGGATATCATACAACTAATTTTGATGTAGAACTCTAAGCGTATATTAAATTTTATGTCTCAGAATCTCTTTCTTGGGATGTATGATATGTGACATAAGGTTTTTCTTATAGTCCTTTCTATTTTGAAATGTGATTCAGATTCAAGGCTCGTTGTACTCTCTTTTTACTAGTACTTGGCATTTTGGGACATTGAGTTACCTTGTGTCCTAGTTTATAAATATGACATCTAGGTATATCGAGCTAATGTATGCATGTTTGTTTAGTATGCTTACTGAGTTTGATTCATCTTTATATGTCTACATTGGATGGTTAACTGGTCTTTTCTGGATACTCCACAAGTTGATATATGTCAACATCTATATTCAAGAACATGGCATGTTTAATTTCTAATGGTTTAGATATCAGCACGTATGAAACGAAAGAAACCACAGATGTTTTGATGGAATCTCAACTCCAACTCACACTTTGAAGGCTTTTTGCTTAGTTAACCTTTACAGTTGGTCCATTAAATTTTTTGGATTTTGTTGGCTGCTTGAACTTGAACTGATCCTTTGTCATGGTGCTGATGTTATCATCTCTTTTATAGTCCCTTTTGCATCTACTTGATGCCAATTAATGATATTTGCTTCATCAAAAAAAGATATCAGCATGTATGCATTGTGATCGAGTAGTTTGTTTGTGTTCTCTCTTCCACCATGTGTCTTTGAGAGCACGTGTTTTGTTCATAACCTTACTTCAGGAAAAGATAAGTTAGCTCCTCGTGCTCTTAAGTGCGTATTTCTAGGTTGCTCGAGAATGCAAAAGGGATATCGATGCTATTCTCCTCACCTCAGCGGTATCTTATGTCTGTTGATGTTATCTTCTTTGAAACCCAATCATACTTCACAGGTCCGGGTAATAACTTAGATATTTCTGAGGTGATACCAGTTCCGTCTTTTGGAGATTCAATCACTATCTCCCATTCATCTTCCTCTATAGCTCCAGTTGCAGCTCCACCACCTATAGCTCCAGCTCTACCACCTATAGCTCCAGTGCCACCACCTAGTCCAGTTCAACCTTCTACAACTCCACCACTCCAGACTTATCATCGTCGTCCGCGCCCAGCATCAGGCCCAGCTGATTCACGTCCTACACCTAGCCCTGCTAATCTTGCGGACTTGTCTCCTCTTAGTCAACCGATTGCACTACGAAAAGGTATACGGTCCATACTTAATCCTAATCCTCATCATGTCGGTTTAAGTTACCATCGTCTGTCATCATCCTATTATGCATTTGTATCATCTTTGTCCTCTGTTTCCATCCCTAAGTCTACTAGTGAAGCACTATCTCATCCCGGGTGGCGACAAGCTATGATTGACGAGATGTCTTCTTTATATATGAGTGGTACTTGAGAGCTTGTTCCTCTTCCTTCGGGTAAATCGACTGTTAGTTATCGTTGGGTGTATGCAGTCAAAGTTGGTCCAGATGGCCAGGTTGATCGACTTAAGGCTCGTCTTATTGCTAAAGGGTATACTCATTTGGGCTAGATTACAGTGATACTTTCTCTTCTGTGGCTAAAATAACATCGGTCCACCTTTCTCTATCCATGGCTGCTGTTCGCCATTGGCCTCTCTATCAGTTGGACATTAAGAATGCTTTTCTTCACGGTGACCTTAAGACCTTGAGGATGATGTTTATATGGAGCAACCACTTGGTTTTGTTGCTCAGGGGGAGTCTAGTGGCCTTGTATGTCGGTTGCGCCGGTCCCTCTATGGTCTAAAGCAGTCTCCTCGAGCCTGGTTCGGTAAGTTCAGCACAGTTATTCAGGAGTTTGGCATGGCTCGTAGTGAAGCTGATCACTCTGTGTTTTATCGGCATTCTGCTTCAAATCACTGTATTTATTTGATCGTTTATGTTGACGATATTGCTATTACTGGTAATGATCAGGATGGTATTAGTAAGTTGAAGCAACATCTCTTTCAGCACTTTCAGACTAAGGATCTAGGCAGATTAAAGTAGTTTTTGGGTATTGAGGTAGCTCAGTCTAACTCTGGTATTGTGATCTCACCACGGAAGTATGCGTTAGATATTCTTGAGGAGACATGAATGATGGGTTGTAGACCTGTTGACACTTCGATGGATCCGAATTCTAAACTTCTACTAGGACAAGGGTGCCTCTTAGCGATCCTGCAAGATATAAGTGGCTGGTTGGTAAATAAAATTACCTCACACTAACTAGAACTGAATTTCCTTTCCTGTGAGTGTTGTAAGTCAGTTTATGGATTCTTCCTGTGATAGTCATTGGGATGCACAGTGTTATTAAAAGCGCACGCTTTTCGCTTAAAGCGCAGAAGCGAGGCAAGGCGACTGACATGCGCTTTTCTGCCCTAAAGCGCGACTCACATGAATAAGTGCACACTTTACCCTAAAAAGCGAGAAGCGAGGCGATGAAAAAAGCGCAGAAAAGCTCGCTTAAGCGAGGTCCAGACATCTGCCAGTGTTTTTTAAAAGAAACTTGCAAATACACCTACGCACAATACTTCCAGACATCTGCTTCTCTGCTGCAAGCGACGACTCCTCTTCTCTGTTCGAGTTCGAGTAAGTTTTCTTCTTCTCTTCTTCTGTTCTTCTCTTATTCTTCAATTCTTTCTTCTCTTCTCTTCCTCTTCTGATTTTCTCTGCTTGTTCACTGTTCGACTCCTTTTTCTCTTCTTCTTTCTATTTTTTTCAGTTTTTATTGCTCTGTTCTGCCTAATTTATGCTCTGTTTTTCTTTGTGCTCTGTTTTTATTGTTGAAGAATAGAATGTTGCTCCTTTTGTGATTTTATTTTGCATTTGCTTAATATGTTATGTCTTTTGAGGATTATTGACTATCTAGTTTTAGTATTCTTGATTTAAGAATTGAAACATTTGCTTAATATGTTATTTTTATTGAGTTCTTGGTCATTTATCTATGCCTATTTAATTTTTTTTATTTATGTGTTAAATTGCGCTTCACATGAAAAAAGCGCTTCGCTTCTCGCTTCTCGCTCCGGTGAAGCAAGACCTCCTCGCTTTTTTCCGCTTCTCGCTCTCTAAAACACTGGGGATGCAGTAGTCCGCATTCTTCGGTATATAAAATCAGCTCCATGCAAAGGTTTATTGTTTGAGGATCGAGGCCATGAGCATATTGTTGGAGTAACTCAGATGCTAATTGGACATGATCACCTTCTGACAGACGTTCTACCTCTGGATATTGTGTCTTAGTAGGAGGAAATTTAGTGTCCTGGGAGAGCAAGAAACAGAATGTGGTTGCTCGGTCTAGTGCAGAAGCAGAATATTGAGCAATGACTATGGCGACATGTGAGCTAATTTGAAGTTGCTCAAAGAGTTGAAATTTGGTGAGATCGGCCAGATGAGACTTGTGTGTGGTAATCAAGCTGCTCTTCATATTGCGTCAAATCCAGTGTTCCATGAGAGAACTAAACACATTGAGATTGACTCTCACTTTGTTAGAGAAAAGATACTCTCGGGAGATAGTGCTACAAAGTTTGTGAAGTCGAATGATCAACTTGCAGATTATTTTCACCAAGTTCCCCACTGGTCCTCGTATTAGCTACATATGTAACAAGCTCGGTACATATGATTTATATGCACCAGCTTGAGGAGGAGTGTTACAATAGTTAATTAGTCCTAGTCCCCCTTATGTAATAGGAGTAGGTTATGTGTAATAGATTGTAACGGGAGTAGGTTACAATAGTTAATTAGTCCTAGTCCCCCTTATAAATAGGACTCATTGTAACGTAGAATATCAATAATAGAATTTTCTCCCGTGCATTCTCACTATAATCTAATGTGTGTTCTGGATTGGCTGGTTATTTGGTCGTTTTTGGATGCTTAACAAGTTGATATGCGTACACATCTATATTCATGAACATTGGTGTTTGAATTTCTAATGCTTTAGATATCAGCATGTATGCATTGTGATTCAGTATTTTATTTTTGTTATGTTTAACTTAAGTATGATAATCTATTGATGTTAAAAGAACTTATTCAGACATCCTTCACACTGGGGAAAGGTATGTTTTCTCTCCACCCCAGATGGAGAAAATTGTGGCCTGGTGAAAAACTTGGCGAGTATGGGTCTTGTCAGCACAACTATTTTGAAGCCACTTCTTGAGACATTGTACCGGTGTGGGATGCAAAAGTTAGTGGATGATAGTGCCACCTCACTCCATGGAAAGCAAAAGGTACTTCTAAATGGGGATTGGGTTGGAGTATGTGAAGATTCTGCCCTCTTTGTTTCAAAGCTAAGACGTAAGCGCCGCAGGAATGAAGTGCCACACCAGGTTGGCTCATAGTCATTTTCATTTAATTTTATACAGCAGAATCATAGAACCTCATTGTTGTAAGCTTGTTTTTTTTTATATATTGCAAGTATGTTCATTGGTTCACCAAAAGGATAGTTATAAAACTGTCAATCAAACATAGAGACTCGTCCTTTTCTCTTTTTCCTGAGGTAGAATATAACTTTTATGGTGTACTGTATTGAATGTAATATCATGTTAGGGCCGCAGGAATAAGGTCCCACATCAGGTTAACCCATCATCATTTGAGTTAGTTAAGGAATATACGTTTTGTGTGTTGCGTGCTCGTGCACATCCCTGTTTTTTCTTCTGTGGATAACATGTAACGCTTGTTTATATATGAGTATGTCATCAAGTCATCATAAGGATGATTATCATACTGTAAACCAAAATGTAAAACATCTGTCTTTTTTTCTTTGTTCCTCAAGTTTATGGTATATTGTATTGAATATTCATAACAATTTTTTAAGGGTAAACTAACATATAGTACTGCAGGATTAAAGTGACACCAGGTTAACTGATGATCATTTTCATTTAATTATGTGTAGCAGTCATAAAATTTACTGTAGAATGTTTGGTTATATTGCTAGTACATTAATTAATTCATTAAAAGGGAGATTATATAACTATTAACCAAAAGTGAAAGACTCATCTTTTCTCTTTGTTCCTGAAACAGATGTGACTATGGTATATGGTATTGAATGTAGAATAACGTGTATGCTGTTAAATCCCGAACTCTCAAGCTGACAGTGGGTTGTGCCTCTTTTTTCCCATGATGACCTGAACTTCCAACGTCTTGGTTGGAAGAAGAGGGTTCTACCACTGGAGCAACCCTATCTTGTCTTTTCTTAAATGGAAATAATTGTTTTCAGGATAACCATAACACTATAGTAGTGATATGATATTGGGAATGCAAAAAGGACAAGTTGACAAGGAATTTGGAATAGATGGAATCCTTGACTCTGTCCATTCTATTTCTGTGGTACTCTTCCCTTTTGCGAAATACCTCTTTTTTTTCTTCCGACAATGGGAAATATCTCTTTGCAGTGTGCAGAAATTCTAAACTAACCAAATAATACTTGTATCTTAAAGATTGAAGGATTCAAACTATAACATCAAATCCAGTAGTTCTCTGTTAAATAACCTTATCACAAATTTGGCAATTGATTTCGTGATTTCTTCTAGCACTAATAGATATACCATGCAAGTTTAAAGCATGGAAGTTGATATACCTTCTTGACTGAAGAAATTCAACCCAGTACCTTTTTCCTTAGCATGTGAAGTGCTGCGTAAAGTCTCTCTTTGTATATGGATATTAAAAATTTACTCTAGTAAATTTACTCGAGTACGAGAAATGTTGTATATTGTCCCATAAGATTTGTTAATTTGATGTACATACACTAACAATCTTAAATTTTCTTCTAGGTTGAAGTTAAGAGAGATGAGCAGCAGGGTGAAGTTCGCATATTTTCTGATGCGGGAAGGATTCTGCGGCCTCTTCTTGTTGTTTCAAATCTAAAGAAAATCAAAGCTTTGAAAGGGGGAGACTATGGCTTTCAATCTCTTCTGGACAATGGGATTATTGAGCTTATAGGACCTGAAGAAGAAGAAGACTGTCGAACTGCATGGGGAGTTGAATACCTCTTAAAAGCAGATAAGGAGAACCCACCCGCCAAGTATACCCATTGTGAGTTAGACATGTCATTCCTATTAGGCTTGAGCTGTGGTATTATCCCTTTTGCAAATCACGATCATGCTAGAAGAGTCCTCTATCAGTCTGAAAAGCACTCTCAGCAGGCAATTGGGTTTTCAACAGTGAATCCAAACATTAGAGTTGATACAAATACCCATCAATTGTATTATCCTCAAAGGCCACTTTTCCGGACAATGTTGTCAGATTCCCTTGGGAAGCCCAAATATGCTCGTTGCCAGAAAGGGATGCTTCCGCGGCCTGAATACTACAATGGTCAATGTGCTATTGTTGCAGTAAATGTTCACCTTGGCTATAACCAGGAAGATTCATTGGTTATGAATCGTGCATCACTGGAGCGTGGAATGTTTCGGTCGGAGCATGTTAGGAGCTACAAGGCTGAGGTCGACAATAAGGAAGCTATTGGAAAGAAGCTAAAGATCGAGGATTCTGTTAACTTTGGGAAAACCCAGAGTAAAATTGGACGAGTGGACAGCCTAGATGATGATGGTTTTCCATTCATTGGGGCAAATCTCCAGAGCGGGGATATCATAATTGGGAAATACGCAGAATCAGGGGCTGATCATAGTGTCAAGCTGAAGCATACTGAAAGGGGTATGGTTCAAAAGGTTCTGCTCTCTGCCAATGATGAAGGGAAGAACTTTGCTGTTGTATCTCTGAGACAAGTAAGATGCAAATCTCTCTCTCTCTCTCTCTATATATATATATATATATATATATATATCTATGTATGTATGTATGTATGTATGTATGTATGTATGTATATCTCTCTGCTTCTACTTATGTGGCTCTGTATATTCCATATGGAACTTTTTTTTTATGATACATGTTTATGAGAAACAAGTCATTATCTAGAAAACTATATTAAGTCTTTGGAGAGCAGTTTGTAGGCAATATAGAAAGCTTATTAAAGTAGTTGCATTTTGTGGGGGATGTCTTCATAATAAAAGGAGACCCATATGTAGCTTCAAGTACTTTGAACTCTCATTAATGAACTCATTGAAAGACTAGCCAGTTAACTGAATAAAGCAGATTTGTACATAAGTAGCATTACTAAACTATGCTAAAGCTTCAAAACTGGAAGCCATTGTAGAAAATCTTTAGCCTGATGTTTCAAGGACTGACTCATGTAAAAAATTCTAAAAAAATCAATGGGTCCTTAGGAAGTATTATTCTCTGTCGGGGGTTTTATCTTACTGGGTGATAATGGCGAGGGAGCTTATAAACTGCCCAAGCTCCTCGTTTTGAACCAATGTAAGAAAATGTCCAATGTATCAATAGAGCGGCCTCCACCCCCAACAAGGGGTTTGTGGCTGCCAACTGCAAGGGGTCTGCCCTTTAGTGCCTCCTATTAACAAATGGATCCTTCAACAAATCCTCATGGGGTATTACTCTGCTACCAACATGGTGTGGAATTTTTTGTCCTGAAAAGATGCCTCACGAGTGGGAGGGAGCTCATAAGCTGTCCAAGCCCCTTGTCTTTGACATATGGGACAAGGTCCCAAGTACCAACAGCTGATACTATCGTGACACAAATTGAACTTTCTCAAGTTTGCAATCATCCACGATTGCAGTACATCATTTGATATATCTATTTAGAAGTTTTTGTAATGTTAAGAGTTAGCAAAGAAAGCTGTCAGTCACCTCCTACCCATCTTTACCTTTCTTCCACCCTGTCCTTCCCCGAGAAAAGAAACATGAAGCTTAGAATACCTGGAAGACACTATATAACTAATCCTAATTCACTTTCATTGATTGCAGTATTCTTGTATATTTTGTGCAGGTTCGTTCTCCATGTCTTGGAGACAAGTTCTCCAGCATGCATGGACAAAAGGGTGTCCTTGGATTTCTGGAATCTCAGGAGAATTTCCCTTTTGCAGCTCAAGGGATTGTTCCAGACATTGTAATCAATCCTCATGCATTTCCTTCAAGGCAAACCCCTGGTCAGCTGCTGGAAGCCGCTTTAGGGAAGGGCATTGCCCTAGGTGGTGGTCAAAAATATGCCACTCCCTTTTCTACTTTATCAGTTGATGCCATAATAGAGCAGCTTCATGGGTATGATATCTCTAAGCAGTATCATTTTTCATAATTACATATAATTGTGCAACCAGTTAGGCACTGATTGTTCAATCATGAATTCTGGTGATTTGTCATTGACTATAAAAAGGTATATGACCTGCAGGCGAGGTTTCTCAAAATGGGGAAATGAGAGAGTTTACAATGGCCGGACGGGTGAAATGGTTCAAAACCTGATCTTCATGGGCCCAACGTTCTACCAACGCCTCATTCATATGGCTGAAGACAAAGTGAAGTTCCGTAATACCGGACCAGTCCATCCCCTTACTCGCCAACCTGTGGCAGACAGAAAACGCTTTGGTGGAATTAAATTTGGTGAAATGGAGCGTGACTGTCTTATAGCTCATGGTGCTGCAGCGAACTTGCATGAACGCCTTTTCACACTCAGTGACTCCTCCCAAATGCACATCTGTGGGAAGTGCAAGAACATGGCAAATGTAATCCAGAGGTCTGTTCAAGGTGGTAAGGTAAGGGGTCCCTATTGCCGCTTCTGTGAATCAGTTGAAGATATTGTGAAGGTTAATGTGCCATATGGTGCGAAGTTATTGTGCCAGGAGCTCTTCAGCATGGGCATATCTCTCAAGTTTGATACTGAGATTTGCTAGTGTCTAAGTTTCATCTCCAGACTATGCTTATCATGCTGACATGTTGGTACAGTTGTTGATGGCAAACACTGTTATCTGTAAATATTTCTAGTGTTGATGAAAAACGAAGATGGTCTCCTTGTATCTAACCTTGTTGATTATCTGGTCGAAAAAGTTGTTTTATCCTTTAGACTCTCTCTCTCTCTCTCTCAAGCTGATCATTGAATTAGTAGATTTAAGTTGACTTGTTTGATGTGAAAGTATCGGCATCTTAACAGTCGTTGTTAACAAGCAGTAGAGGACCATGGAATTGATTTCATTGCAAAAGGGTCTCCTCCACTGCGGACTGTTTGATCAGGAGAAAACTATGCTGGTCATTGTTGTGTATCCAAATCTGCAAGCACGCTGTATTTTGTTTAAGGTGCTGCAGTTGACTCAATGGACTATTACTGGGGAAAGGTAGTCTGTCTAACGATCTGGTTGTCGAAGCGAAAAGACTACTACTTTTGAAATCGTTGTCTTTCTGGCATTCGCTATTGTACCCTGACTTTCATAAGTGTATTCAATTGATTAGGGCCTCATGAATCTTGAACTGCCTAATGGTCTTATGAATCTTGACTGCCTATTGCTGAGGTACAGGTACATCTGTAAAATGAGAAAAGTGACTGTCAAAATAGGGGTCTGACAACATGCTCTCAACTTGAATCTGTCCCTATTTATGTGGATATTCATTATTTTTTGGGTAAAGGTGGTCGCTGGGCCAGCTTGCATGTGGACCATTTCACTGGGTAAGCTACCTGTTGCTAAGGGACAAGTGCTAAAAGAGAGAATTGTTTGTTCTATTTTTTCCCCTTATTTACATGTCATTGGCTTTTTAATGATTTCTCTCCCTGGTTCATTCTTGTATGTCGGCGTATCATTCCTTGTTCCAAGGCCAAGTGTCAGTTGCTGTTGGTTGGTTTTGCAAAAACAAGGAGAATGATATCAGATGACAGGCAGTATTCATTGTGTATTATGAGGATTTTTCATAAGTTACTAATTATTTCACATTGATTGTCAACTTATGACAACTATCAATTCTTTATCTGAGTTTGGAACATGCAATGTGAGCAAGTTGACAACGCTGGAGTTAAAAGGCGTTTGTGACTATATCATCTGAATTCTGGTTAAGAGACAACAGTAGTATTTTATATTAGAAAAATTAGTTGTATTGTAGAGATGGAGCAAAATTGGCCACGACGAGTGTTGTAGAGGAGCGTGGATCTTTCGCTTTCGCTTTAGCTTTTGCTTGTATAGTAGGTGATAAACCTCAAATCATTCTCCCAACATTGCTCTTCCCTCATCAGAATAATCTAAATACTTGTCTATGTTTCTGAAAAAACCTTTCCGTTTGTCACCAATTTTCCTCTTTAGGATTTATTTGGCAAACACATGTTTGGCTATAAATTTTGCCTATATTTTGGCAAAATCCCAAATCTCAATCCCATAACCAGTTCAATAGCTGGTTTTTGGGCCAAATTCCTCATAATACACATGTTTTTCTAAAATAAATTTGGGAAATATGTTTTGAAAATGTGTGTCCAAACATATTTTCATCTTCAAGCCAAACTTCACCCAAAACAGATTTTTCAAAACAAATTTGAAAATCAAAGATATTGAGTAAAAAAAAAAAGCAAAGAGATTTTTCTGCTGTTTCCGCTCTCCGTTAACTCTTATTTTCTTTTTTCATTTTATTCAAATTGGATTCCTCGGGATATATGCATTATGCTGCTGTCAAAAATTCCCTATATTTTCCGAATAATGGGTCAATTTGCTTGCTCTTCCACTCATATATAAACTAATTAAAAGCGAATTTTCTTCTTTTATTTTTCTTGGCAGTTGACAGAAGTTTGACTAATAAGACCTCGTTTGCCCTAAAATTGTATTTTCAATTCTTTAGCAAAAGAATTCTGTAAAAGAATAAATAATTAAGATAGAAGAAGAAATGGTTATGTTTCTTATTCAACATTTTGAGTTTCACTTTTACAAGCTGCTTATTTTATAAAAACATTGGTCATATTTTGCGCATATCATTACTTTTTAGAAAGTCCGTTTTTCTCAAAATACATTTTTTCTCTATGACATCTAACTGTTTTTTCACTTTTAAAGGGAAGGGTGGTGTGTTTATAGTATATTATTTATGTACAATATAAGCCAGAACATTTCGCCTTTCCACTCCAAACTCTATTATTTACGATCTAGTAATAATATTGAATTTGCCAAAACAATACTCAAGTAATAGAAGTAAGAGGGACGCTATGGTCATGATCAATGCCATACTTGTCCCAAGAAAAAGAAGGTATTTTTTGACATATTATTTGGCTTGTTTTTTTTTTTTAAATTAAATTGTTTCTAATTATTACAAATAGATTCGATTGAATAATATCTTCTTTTTCGTGATTGAACAACTGGCTTTATCGACATAATATTTAGTGATTACCTCTAAAAGTGATATAAGAAATAAGGGTAGGAAGTACGAAATTGAACTGCTTAATCAGAAAAACTTACTGAATTTAATCAACAAAAATGTTATATTGCAGTTAATGAGTGGTAAATTACTCAAATAATCAAGAGGTTGGGTGAGTGGAGGCAGCGGGGTTTCTAGTAGTAAAGATTCCCATCTTTCACCCGTGAGGGTACATGTGTAAAATAGCTAAATAGCCACTTTTGGTCTGCTGGTTAGACTTTAGAAGCAATTGAAATTTTGTCACTTTATATTAAACTCTACAAAATTACTCTTCTTTTTATCGTGCTCTCTTTCGATTCTCCTCTTCTGTTGCTTTTCCTCCATCTGCATCGCCGACAATTACACGACAACAGAGTAGAAAACCTATTCAATCTGCTATGGTCACAACTGCAGTAAAATATAAAGAAATATCCAATACGTGTCGCAAAAAAAGGGTAATAAACCCTAAATGAAAGAGAATAAGAATAAGTTTCTGCTATAGTAATTGTTGATTAGTATAATATCTATAACAATTAAGGGCAAGCAAGCATTCAATCTATGCAAATGTTGCATCAACCCAAACAATACTATACGAGACAATATCACCAATCATCCAAACAAGCTGTAAGAATATAAGATTAATTTTGTTTTACAAATTTGTTTGACGAAGTAATAGTTTAAGTATCGCTCATTCATCGGAAAACTCTTGTAAAAAATGCACATTTTGTTGTTCTATGAGATAATCTCCAACTTTGAACGTTTATTCTAGAGAAAGCATGTTTAAATACTTATGATCTCATCCAATTTGCAACTATGGACGTCCATTCAGTACACTGATAGTTAATACTTAACCATGGTGTTGACTCGTTCTTTTTTTTATAAACGAACCTCTTCCAGTTCAGTGTTAACAAAAATTCATTTGATGCCCCCCTCAGCCTTCCTCTGTTAGTTTAGCTGCAACGGCCGCAGACGCAGGAAGCAATTTCTCTATGGGAAATTGAAAACATTGAAGTAAGCTGTGGCTTATAAATAGAAAGATAGGGCGTTAGCGGACCAACTTGACATGCCACGTGGAAAGGCCCATTCGCAACAACGCACTTTGATAGTTCATTCGCTATCATAACAACTAGAACATTCTTTGAATTTGAATCCAGGCCTCCTTCCTGCCCATCAAATACTTTTAATAATGTATTGGCATAGGCAGTCCCGTCTTAGTGTAGGAAGCATACCCACAACTCTCCTGCTGTGGCTAGTGAAACTCATCGAAGAGCTATATGTCGTGGTAATCGTGTGCCCTAGTGAAGTCATTCTTTCTGGAGCTCGCATAATAGATCTTTACTACTTTTGGGTGTAAATGAAAAAGTAAGGTTTTTTTGGGTACCGGGCTATCATCCAACTTTTCAGCAAAGTCTTATTGTACCTTGTAATTTTCAAGATGACTTTTCTTTACCCCAGAATTCCAGATTGAGGGTATTCTTGACACATCACCTCATCCTTCAAGAAACTCTTATGAGTTCTCTTCTTCAACTTTGCCATAATAATATGTTCGAAAGAAATATATAGAAATGTGGTATAACAAACACTTGTATCTTAGTCTATATATGTGCTGGTTCTTTTAACAGAACATGCATGGAAATTTATGTTTTGCAATGGAAGGAGACAGACTATAGAAAGGCCACTCTCTTTCTGGCATTTGGTACGAGCACTTTATTGAAATAACCATAATACAGATTGCAAAGGCTAGTTTTAACACTTCCTCCTCTGCACCAGCATTTTGAATTTCTCAAGATGGCAACTTTACTGACCTAGAAATAATTTGGTCTGACTAATTTGCACCTGCCATTAACAAAGTGCTTCTTGAAAGTGGAAATTTTGTACTAAGAGACGGCTCAGGGTCATCCGACGTACTTTGGCAAAGTTTTGATACCCAACAAATACATGGTTATCAGGTGCAAATGCAATTTCTTGATCATCCTTCACTATAGCTATGTTGACTCGCACGCTTTAGCACCCTGTGTGCCATGTATCTCAGATAAAGTGGGTCGTTTCATATCTGGAATTTTCAGATAGCCATCAACTTACTTTTTTTTTCTTTTCTGAAGCAGCAAACATTAGAGGTGAGTTTTCCTTGCACAAGAAACATGCCAATCAAGTTGCTTTTGTTCTTCAGTTGGAAATATAAATCCTGACAAACATGTGCACGAGGGTGAGAAATTTGTGTTGGGTTTTTAAGTATATTAATGCTTAAAAGAGGTGAATGGGAAATGGAGGTAAAATGAAATATTTGAGTTTTATTTGAGATTCCTTCCTTGACGAAGGGACATTGTCCGTGTTGGAAGAGGAAGAGATTTTTAATAGGTATATAAATAATTGCTCTTCTTCTAGCTCTTAAAGAGTTGAGAAGAAGGCAAGTCTCGCGCCGTCGTCGATCGGCTCGGCTCGGCTTCGGCTTTGGTCAATTGATTGATTAATTTTTTGGACCAAATTTATTTGTTAATAGTAAATATTAACAGAAATGTTATTAAATATCCATTTTAATAACAGAATATTAATATTAAATCCAATTCAATTATTAGCTTCCCGTTTTTCAGTTTTGTAACTGAAAATTAACCACCCTCTTCAATTCTCCCGGTTTATTGCTGAGTAAATAGCCATTTATTGTTATGGCATTTATGCTATGGCCGTTTTGCATCAACAACCATTCTGAAGAGTTGCACCTTTTCAGATTTCAGCCCAACATTGGCTATACATACAAGTCCATTCTCTGAGATTTTTCATACGAATTTCTGAGTTCTCCTCCTTTCTTCTGCATATTTTTAACTTCAAAGAAAGCAACATAAATGTGATTTGCTACCGAACTTTGTGTTCGCTGAAATACTGCGGTTTGAAGTACCACTACACCATTGTGTAATTCGTTTTATCCTGAGAGGAAATAATCCATAACCTTGGATACTAGGAGGGGGTTAAATTCCTTAAGGAAACACTATGAATTCAGTGGGCTCGGATTAACTTTTGTTTTGCTTATATTTCTGTTTGTTATTTTATTTTCTCCAAAATTATTTTACAAATACAGTATAATAACAAGCTTAAGAAATTTAATTTATTTCTATATTTGTGTTATACTCACTGTTTCTGAAGAGTAAAATTTTTGTGGTTTTCTACTCTATTGGAGATTAAAATCTACGTGATCTTAACGTTTGTTTGTATCATTCTTTTACAGAAATGACGAATGACAACGGGAACCAGACTGTTCCTATGGTGACTGCCAATGCATCGACTAGCCGAACAACACCGGCATTGGTATCGGCGGAAAAACCCGAAAATTTTCCGTGCTTGATTTCAAGCGATGGCAGCAAAAGATGTTTTTCTACTTGACTACTTTATGTCTGCAGAAGTTCATCAAGGAAGATGTTCATGTTCTGCTCGATGAAACTCCAAATAATGAAAGCTTTATCGTGATGGAGGCGTGGAAGCATTCTGATTTTCTGTGCAAGAATTATATTATTAGCAGACTGGAGGATGATCTGTATAATGTCTACAGTGGTTTGGAGATGTCAAAGAACTGTGGATTGCGCTTGAAGGGAAATACAAAACTGAAGATGCTGGGTTGAAGAAGTTCGTCGCCGCAAAGTTTTTGAACTACAAAATAGTAGATAGCAAGTTTGTTATTATCCAAGTCCAGGAATTGCAAATGATTATTCACGATCTCCTTGCTGAAGGTATACGTCGAACTAATTCTAATGCTGAAAGTAGTAATTTTAGTATTTTTACTAACATAATTTTCATTGAAGGTCTTGTCATCAATGAAGCATTCCAAGTAGCAGCTATGATTGAGAAGTTGCCTCATTTGTGGAAGGACTTCAAAAATTACTTGAAACACAAACGCAAGCAGATGTCTCTTGAAGATCTCATTGTTCGGTTGAGAATCGAAGAGGATAACGAAGCTACTGAAAAGAGAGGCCGTGAAAACTCAACAATAATGAGAGCAAACATTGTTGAGGATACTTCTCAAAATAAGAGAAAGAGGAAGCAGACTTCTGGACCGAAAAGCAACCCAAGCAAGAAGTGGTTCAAAGATAATTGTTACAACTGTGGAAAGGTGGACACAAATCTACAGATTGTCGTGCTCCAAAGAAAGACAAGAAGAAGGGTCAAGCAAACATGGTTGAAAAGTGCGAAGATGTTAATGACTTGTGTGCTATGCTTTCTGAATGCAACCTGGTGGGCAATCCTAAGGAGTGGTGGATTGATTCTGGAGCCACTCGCCATGTTTGTGCTGATAGAGAAGCTTTTACTACATATGCTCTTGTTGGACCCGAAGAGAAGCTTTCTATGGGAAATGCTGCAACGGCCAAGATTGAAGGATGTGGGAAGATATTTCTGAAAATGACTTTCGGCAAAGTGGTGACTTTTAACAACGTCCTTCATGTTCCCGAGATTAGGAAGAATTACTATCTGATGGACTTCTTGTTAAGAATGGTTTTAAATGTATTTTTGTATTCGATAAGGTTGTAATAAGTAAGAACGAAATGTTTGTAGGAAAAATGTTACCTCACTGAGGGCCTTTTCAAGCTGAATGTAATGGTTATTGAGAATAATAACAAGCTTCGTCTTACTTACTTGAGTCAAATGAATTATGGCATATACGTTTGGGCATGTCAATTATAAAACCTTGCGGAAAATGATTAATTTGGAAGTATTGCCTAAGTTTGAATGCGACAAATCAAAGTGTCAAATATGTATGGAATCTAAATATGTTAAACATACTTATAAGTCAGTTGAAAGGAATTCAAATCCTTTAGAATTAATTCACACAAATATTTGCGACATGAAGTCAATACCATCTCGCGGTGGAAAGAAGTATTTCGTAACTTTTATTTACGATAGTACTCGATATTGCCATGTTTACTTACTTAATAGTAACGATGAAGCAATAGACGCATTCAAGCAATACAAAAATGAAGTTGAAACACAACTTAACAAGAAAATCAAAATAATAGGAAGTGATTGGGGTGGTGAATATGAATCTCCTTTTGAAGAAACATGTTTAGAATATGGAATTATTCATCAAACAACAGACCCTTACACACCCCAATCCAATGGGATTGCAGAAAGAAAGAATCGTTAATTAAAAGAGATGATGAACACATTGTTGATAAGTTCTGGTTTGCCACTGAACTTGTGGGGGGAAGCCGTTCTTACTGCTAACCGAATACTAAATCGAGTACCCCATAGAAAAACACAATTCATTCCATATAAAAAATGGAAAGGAAGGAAAATCAACTTGAATTATTTTAAAGTGTGGGGGTGTTTAGAAAAAATGCAAGTTCCTAAACCCAAAAGGGTAAAATAGGACCGAAAAACGTTAATTGTGTTTTCATAGGATATGCGACCAATAGTAAAGCGTATCGATTTCTGGTTCATTAATTAGAAAATACCGACGTTCATAATAATACGGTTATAGAATTAGATAATGCTGAGTTCTTTGAAAATATATATCCGTATAAAAAGAAATGTGAGTCGATTGGTAAAGGATCTAAATGACCTCGGGAAGAAACAAAAGAAAGTACATTTAATCAGGAGGATCCAAGACGTAGTAAACGTCAAAGAATGTCTTCTTTATTTGGACAAGATTTTATGACTTTCTTATTGGAGAATGAGCCTCAAACATTTAAATAAGCTATGCCTTCTTCGGAATTATTATTTTGGAAAGAGGCAGTCAATAATGAAATAGAATCTATATTGAACAACCATACATGAGAATTGGTTGATCTTCCTCCTGGAAATAAACCGTTGGGGTTCTAAATGGATCTTTAAGAGGAAAATAAAAGATGATGACACTATTGACAAATATAAGGCAAGACTTGTGGTCAAAGGGTATAGACAAATTGAAGGTCTTGATTATTTTGATACATACTCTCTAGTTACAAGAATTACGTCCATACGAACGTTAGTAGCGTTAGCTGTAGTTTATGGTCTTGAAATTCATCAAATGGATGTTAAGACGACCTTCTTAAATGGAGAGTTGGAGGAAGAAATCTACATGGAACAACCTGAAGGGTTTGTGGTTCCAGGTAAAGACAAGACGGTATGTAGACTTGTTAAGTCCCTTTACGGACTAACTAAGCACCCAAACAATGGCATGCGAAATTTGACCAAACAATGTTGTCAAATGGTTTTAAGATAAATGAATGTGATA
>ML387350.1:2604-36510 GCA_005239525.1 Nicotiana knightiana | reverse complement strand
AATGCCTCCACGCAAGCGTCAAGCTACAGGAGCCTCTTCAAGTCGTGCAGCAAGAACCTCCACCGGAGGAAGGCCACAAAAATTAATAGACTCGAGGACTCTCAACAGCCACAAATTTGTCTCAGCGAAGGGGCAGGACAGATTTGCTGAAAAAGAGGATAAAACAGCTATACCTGAGCAGGCTATGGACTCTGAAGCCATTAGGATGAATTGACCCAGAATGTACGAAGTGTTGATGCAGCGTCGCATGGACGTTTTCTTTGAGGAAACTGATGAGGAAAATGACATGATGGTCAGGGAATTTTATGCCAACGCTCCGAAGCATGACAACTATGTTGTAACAGTGCGAAGAAGGCCGGTTAATTCCTCAATAGAGCACATCCGGACAATGTACAAGCTTTCTCCAACAGCAGTTGGTTACGTAGACGCCTACCAGACCTACATCAAAAAAATGACTCCTTGGGATACATTCACCCCGAAAATCTGTCGACCGAGCATTACATTGAAATGGTACAAGTATGGAAACAAATTCCACTCTTCGGGCCTCAAGTTTGAGGCAAAATACTGGTTTTACCTGATTAATAGTCGACTATTTCCATCCAAGAACACTTCGTAGGTGAACATTCCTCGAGCGTGTCTGATTTGGTGCTTCATGGTAGATGCGACGTTCGATGTGGCACAGTTAATTCATGAGGATATTTTTATCTGCATGAAGGTCCAGAGGTATGGGTTCTTCTACCCATCACTTGTCACTCGACTGTGTGCCGTGGCTGGGGTTCCAGGCGACTTTGTTGTCGATGGCCGGGTACCTGATGTGCACCCTTTCAAAGCTGAAAGACTTACTACGGGAAATGAGGCAATGGAAGCCGATGAGGAATTAGTGGGGCATGACTCTGAGGAAGAGGAAACAGAGGAGGAGAATCACCAAGGAGGTGAGGAGACGGAGCATATGGAGGAGGAACAAGCTGTGGACGTTGGTGGCCCGTCTAGGGCCAGTCGGGGCCAATGGTTGGATCACCTGGAGCACGACGTGCCCGAGTTGAGAACCTCAGTGACTGAACTGGGGACCCGAGTGGATGAGATAGCCACCCAATAAAAGAAGTCTGAGAAGAAGATAATGGGTTGGCTACGCGCCCTGAGTCGTGCTTGCAACGTCAACCCAGACACCGTCTCCGATCAAGATTGAGCTGTCAGGGAAGTCCCTTTACCTTACTCTGTCTTTTAATTGTCCATGAGGACATGTCCTCGTTTTAAGTGTGGGGTGGGGGATGGTTTCCCTGTTGTATTGTATGTTGTATAAGTTGTAAATTATGTGCTTAGTTTGTTTTGGTTAACTTAATCGAATTGCAGTTTTGTTTTATGTTTTTGGTGTAGTCTGTTTTAGTTGTTGTTAGTAATAGTAATCAAGTTGTGGGATTCTTGAGGGTCCAAGTCAATATTAAAAATAAAAAAAATAAAAAAATATCAGAAAAACTTAGTGGACTCCTCCTGATGACGGATTTCATAGGAAGTTTTCTTGAGGGAGGTCAGTCCGAAGAAACACCAAAAGATTTTTTTATTTTCTTTGTAGGTAGTGTAGTAACTCCCTCTTGGTTTTTCTTTTGACCACGGTTCTTTTCCAAGAGTTTAGCTTGAACCGGGTATAGCTAGCTTCTTTTATCTTTTTTTTTGTAGGAATCCTTTGGGCAAGGTGCTGAATGATAAAATGCTACCCTTAGTGTGTTACACCCAAACACCGTGAATCCTAGAGTGTGACGCTTAGGCTCAACTGTTTACTCTTGTAGAATGACTTAATGGTGCATGTTGTAACTAACTTGAATGCTAAATGGAGTGTTTTGATGAACCAATTTGGATTGAATTATGTGACATGTGTGTGTGAGGTGTTTCGCATCTATTCTATGTCTGCATTTGGTACCTAGAACTTGCCCCGTGTGTGTACAAATCGAAATAGAAGTTTGTTTAGTCTTAGAAGGGATATAGGCATTTCTTTGTTAAGCCAGACACAAATATATACCCACCTGAATATAATTAACCATAGTCAACCCCTTTGAGCTTATAAGTTTGTTCCTTTGATAACCACATTATGAACCATAACCAATTGTTTGAATAGCTTATTTGTTTGAACCGGGTACTTCCCATGAGCACTTGAATTGTTAGCAGATATGTAAAAGTCAAAGTGTGGGGTGGTGGTTAGATCTATAAGGAAAATCAAGGAAATAGAATGAAAAATGCAAAAGTGAAGGCCACTTAGAAAAAAAAAAGAAAGAAAGAAGACAATAAATACATGTAGTCCTTGATAATTAGTGGCATGGGGTAATTATGAAGTAAAGCAGGGTGAAAGTTCTGGCTAAGTATAAAAATGCGCTGAATGTGAATGTAATTATATTAAAAGTGCTTAGGGAGATTAGTCACTATACCCAAAAAGTATCTTACCCGTCCCTTAGCCTACATTACAACCAAATAAAGACCTATTGATCTTAGAATGAATGAATTCAATTAGTGGAGTATTATACTACGGGCAACCCTATGGCGTATCTGTGTGACATATGAATGTTCTTTTTGAGAGTGAGACAATTCTTTCGATTAAAAGTTCCTGTTTCTCCGACTATTATATTTTATGGAACTACTCTCAATTGTGTGAAGTGAGGGCATATGATTTATGAAAAAGAGGTAAGTCTTGACCTCCTCGTAGTATTTCGAGGAAGTAAGATTATAGCAGGGCATGTGAGAGTCATTTCTTGAGGCATAGATGTTACACTGATAGGTGCATTGCTTGTAAAACGTTTGTGGTGTGACACCGTAGGAGAGTGTTTGATGTAACGAAACCTTGTAGGATATAGTGGATTTCTCGAGGTCTAGCAATGAATTAAGTGTGGGGTGTTGATAATAGGCTGAATTCACATAGTTTAGCATATATTTATACTTTAACTTAATGAGATTTCACGGTCTTAAGTGATTTAAATGATGATAAATTGTCTCTAATGGTGATTTTTGTGTTTCACAGAAGTACAATAAGCTATTGAGGACTTATGACGGTGATCCGGGCGAATTTGAAGAATAACAGACCATGGGGTAACTCTGAAGTGCTTTGAAAGCTGGAAATTTGTCAAGACAGTAGGCAACCCCAATAGCGCGGGCATTAGCACGAGACTAGCGCGCCCGCGCTAGTCCAGTGATCGGCTGGGCAGTGTTAAACCCTATTAGCACGGGCTGTAGCGCGAGACTAGCGCGCCCGCGCTAGTCCTGACGAAAATAAGACGCTGAGAAGGGTAGTTTTGGGAGTTTGTGGCCAATCCACTTAACCTATAAAAGGTTCAACTCGTCCAAAGGAGAAAATTATCTAGGTTTAAAGTTGAGAATAAGAAAAAGCAAGGGCAAGAAGCAAGGAGAGCAATTGGGCATCAATCCACATCTCCTTCTCTTGCAATTATCATAGTCATGAATTCTTTTGTAGTTTTCAGTATTTCTATGAGTAGCTAATTGTTTTAATCTAAGGTTTTGGTGGAACACATTGGGGAATGATGCTATTGTGATATTAATATAGTTTTGATTGGTTGTTAAACTCTATTTGTTCAATTACGTTCTTGTTGTAGTTAATTGAATGGTCATCAATTAGCTATGCCTATTTATTATGTATCTGCTTGAGAGAGAGTGCATATTTAGGTAGTTGTTTGAACAACATCACTCCCGGAGTATAGACGAAAGTCATAACCGAGGGTTTAGAGGTTGGATTAGAGATAACGATACCTCGGGTGCAATCTAAAGTGAGCTGTAATGCAATCTAGCTAGCGTAACTTGAGAGAGTGCGTCTAGTAAATTATCATAATTACTTGAGAGAGATTTATGGTAGCTGGAGTGTTCATGATTGATAGAGACTACTAATCAAACTATAGGAAGTATCCAAGAAAGAAGTTCACCAATGGGGGAAACCATAACCTTAGACCTTTATCGCATCTGTTTACATCTCAATATTAGTTATCTTTTAGTTTATTTAATTTCAGTCAGTCGTAGTAGTAAAATTACGGAAAAAGTGTTATTCATAATCTTTGAGAACTTGATTATTGAGAATTGAGTGGTCTAACAATAATAATTGATAGGTTAATTCCCTGAGGGATTCGACTCTGGGCTAAATATTCAGATATATTTGCAACGCCCATTTAGTCCTTTATACGACACAATTGAGCGTGATCACTCATGACATGAGAGCCAACCATGGACCAGCAACAGCTAAATGTGAATATCGTAATGTAGATTTCAGTTCTCCTCTTCAAGTACTATCGTCCAATGATTCTAAAGCTTCATATGAAAAGATTTTGGGCCCTATATAAATTTGAATCCTTATCATCTAGGGCTGTGTTTTGATTCATCTTTCTGTAAATTTGAAAAGAACTGCAACTCTCATATTCTAAATTATTGGCATAAGCGAAGTCTCTGGGCAGCTTTGGCATATAGGTGATGGATAAAAAATACTGGAAAAGAAAAAGGTAATAAATGGACCTAATTTATATACAGAAGAAGAGAACCTATAATATGCAAAGACAAACACGTCTTTTCTCACTACAGCCAATAATCAATATCTAAACTATTGTAGTTCCTCTACATAAGTGTAGTAGTGAACGCTTACTTCTTTTTTCTGCCACTACTATCACCGGTGAACTTGTTGCATTTTATGCTACTGCCTTGTCAAGTGTCCAGGAAATTGATAGCCCCAGTCTTACTTCTCTTTTCTGCATTATCTCTCAGTTGCCCCTACTTTCACATTTCATCTACCTTGGTAACTGTCACGACCCAAACTGGAGGGCCATGACTGGCACCGGGGTCATACCTGCCGAGCACCAACGTATATTTTATCTAACCTTTCTTATTAATCTATAAGGGCCAATGAGATCAACATAAACGGTAGACATGAATCATGAACAACCAACAACGATAGATAATGGCATGAACATATATAACATGGATCGGCAAGGTTGTCATGAAGCTATATATAAGTTACGAGCTGACAAGCTTCCATGAGAGACTATACAACAAAAATTAGCCGACAAGACTATCCAAACTGTATATGAGTCGACACCTGCCTATGAGCCTCTAAAGGAACATAAGTGTTGCAACATTGCCGGAATAGGGCCCCGACATACCTATAATGTCTATAACAAAAATTCATACCAAGACCACGGCAAGTCCAGAGAAGGGATCTCGCCAATAACCGCTGAATTGGGCAATCTACTGTGGTAGGGGAGCTTCGTCTACTTGTCTATCAGGTCTTGCAGCACGACATCCAGCCTGGCTTTTGCCTTGCAAAGCCTGCTTAAAGCAAGCCCCAGCCTGGCTTTCGCCTTGCAAGGCCAGTCTAAAGCCAGCTCTAACCTGGATTTTTCCTTGCAAGGCCAGTATAAAGCCATCCCCAGGTTGGCTTTTTCCTTGCAAGGCCAGCCTAAAGTCAGCGCCAGCCTGGCTTCTGCCTTGCAAGGCCTGTTTAAAGCCATCCCCAGCCTGGCGTTTGCCTTGCAAGGCCTGCCTAAAGCCAGGTACTTTTACATGTTAAATTTATGAGTGCGCATATGATTGGACAAACTCAGTACACTGCATATGGAGATCATATAATAGCTACACTTGGAAGACTATGCTGACTTCAACTCTGTGGTGGAGATGTTTGGAATTTATTTTAGCCTATGGACAGTATATCCTGGTGCCTTGTGAGAGCTTGATAGGTGTTGCTTGGTATTTACCACTGGCAATTGGATTCATATACACTGACAGGAGAAGGAAGCACTCAGCTTATTTTGTTGTAACAGCTAGTTCATTAGACTTTAGTTTTTCTATCTTTTTAGTAGCTAGTAGCTTCATGCAACTTCTATTTTGGTTTGGACATCTTGTAAGCTTTGGACCCAGTTTGGGATTTTATTTATATATTAGTCACTAGGAAGCCTTCCTAGTGGTATATTTGCTAAAAAGAAAAAAAGTACTAAGTATGTAAAGCAAGAAGCATAAATAAGAATAGTAAAAGAGGGATGGAGAACATACAACTTGTAACATATGAGTGCCTCTGAGGGCGACTGGCATGAAATACGCACATACGCCTATATGGGAAAACATCATCATATCATACCCACCTCGAAGAGGACTCGGTAAAAATGTACCCGTCGTAAGGCTCGGTAGAATCGTACCTGGCCACGTGGATCTCGGTAAGCCCAACTGACTAGTGGTTGCACAATAGGTGTCATACCTTACCGGCTATAGCGCGGCTCGATGGATTAAAATAGATACATTTATATAATGCATGTTGGACTCATGGAATCATGTTCTTAACCTTTCCGAGTGACGTAAGGTCGGTAACCTCCGCATATGTTATTAGAGCTAATTCGTCATCATGAATCTTATAGGAATCAGGAAATACCCACAACAGTTGATACATAAGAATAAGGGGAGCAACATCAATATTAATCTTTCCATAAGAAGTGAAACAATGTGACTATTGGTAGTTTCTAAGAGTGGAGTATCTTTGGAAGCTCATTTGTTATATTATGTACAATCGGATTCGTGCAAAAGAAGGAAAGAGATAGCCTCACATATCTTGTATATACTGCCCAACCTCAATCTATGCAAATCTCACTGCTCCTGAATCTACAATAAGAGAAATGATATTATCGTTATCGTTTAAGCGTCGTAACAAGTATATATCAACCGCAACCTATTTTACGATGAAGCGGAAAGCACCTCCCCTATTTTTATGATTTCCCACACATTACAACAATCCCCAAACAACTCAAACAACATCAATAATAGCAACAACAACAATATAATCCAATATGAGCTTCTCTGATTATCTTAACAATCATATTGAGCGGCAAACTCGTTTTTACTAATAACAAAACATAAATTGAATACAACTCTTATTCCATAAATTAGTTTACAAACTGCACAATATCATACTTATATATACTATATGATTCCTAATTCAAAACATCCACAAAATGCCTTCCACAACAGCTCCATATGCCTAGCACCTTAACTTTTGTCATCAATCACTTGTTTTTCATGTTTTTTTTTCAATCGACTTAATTAATTGTTGGTCCCAAACGCACACGCAAGTATATGTTGTCGACAAGTAATATAGAATTGTAAGTCCAGATATCATACCCACAGGGACTTGTGATTAACTATCAACTAAATTAAACCCAAACAATTAATCTATTCAAGCGAATACTAAAGTATGAATATTTAACTAAAATTAATCTAGAATAGTAAACTATGAAATTAAAGAAACAAACTGGCGAAATTAGACACGAATTCAATGAGATACGCTATTCTAGAGCTATGGGTTAGCAAACAATCCTGTTGAATTTTCTACTTAAATCGTCTGATTAATTTATCTGGTTTATTGATTGACGAGGTTAATATTACTCGTAGCCTTCTCCCGAAGTACAACTCGCCTATTCAAGCTAACCTAACGCCTATATTCCTATGAAATTAGGATTAACAAGAACGCATTAATAATTCTCGTGTAATAACCAAGCAAGGCGATTAGGTATATTCCTATCCTAACGGCAAATCTGCTCTCCTGAAGGGTTAAGATCTTGCTCTACCCAATCTTATATATAATCTAGAATTCCCTCTCCCGAGTTCAATCCTAGATTCATAGATAGTGTTCAATTGGTAATCAAGCAATCAAATAATTAAACGCAAGATTGAATAAATAAACCAATATGATTAATAATAAGAATAATTCAAGCTTCAAACTACAACGTTCATGTAGCACCCAAAACTCTAGAACTAATAAACTATATTAAAGGAAGAGAAGAGAAGAAAAACTAGGTAGAAGCCTCCTTCAACTGTGGTGTGTGTTCATCTCTGTCAAATCCCCACGTCAATCCTCTACGTCCAATCTCACGTGAATCTCCTGAAAAAATCCCCCTTGAAGTTGTGTTTTTGGGTCTATTTATATGTTTGGGATAAACCCTAAACGTGTAGGAGACTTCTATTCAAACCGGAAAACACTTAAAACCTTCAAAACTCGGAATTGACCGGACCAGGGACCCCCGGCGTTAAGCCCCAAACGCCAAGCTAAAGCCTGGATAGGCCAGGCGTTTGGGCTCTAATGCCCCAGTAACGCCTGGGGAGGGCTGGCGTTTGGGCTGAAACGTCCCAGTAACGCCTGGTTATCCCAGGCTTTTGGGGTAAAACGCCCGGCTATGGCCCATGTCACTCCTTTTCGGCTCTTGAGCGTATATTTTACGTTTATGCACCCATTTACCTTGGCTTCCATCTCCAATTCACCTACACATAAAATAGACTCCATTATGCACATATTACATGTATTTTTATCACAAAAGCACATAAAATGTAAGGTATATGATGCTTAAAACTATGGATTCTAGCCACGCATCATTAACACCTAGAAACGTTTAAAAACAACTGCCACAACATTATTAAATTATTTCTCATAATTTCCAGCCACCACAAAACATATATTTAGTCACAAAATAGCCTAACCAAAAAGATAACCATATCTCATGTTCTTTCAAGTGCTATCTTCTAGTTTCTCACTCAAACAACACAATCAACACAAGATTAACCTTAGGAATAATCAAGAATATGTTATACATTCCTTGGACATCAGCTACAACTTGAAACCCCATCTCAACTTAACTCACAATAGCCCTCAATCACACCACAAAATCCTAGTTTTCGAGATACCACATCAGCCTTATCACCATCATAGAAGCATTCTCTTGTAGTCTTTAACACTTTTGATGATGATTTGAGTTGGTTTCCCTTGAGTTTGGTTCTTGGGATCTTGGGTTATGTTAGAGAGAGATCTGGAAAGCTTTTGGACGAATTTTGGGTGAGAAATAACCCAAAATTAGGCTCAAACATCTTTTAAAAGAAGTAAGGTCGATAGACGTCTCAAGTGGGTCCCAATAGGAGCTGCTTGCGCAATCTCGCGAAAAGTCCCAACAGGAACTGCTTGCGCAATCTCGCGAAAAGACAAATATTTCTCTACTCCGACGTTGTATTGACTAACAGTTTAATGCGTTGAAAACTTTACTCATAGATCTTCAATTTGGTGGATAGATCACCCCGTAATTCCAAGCTACAAAATACATTGTAGCTAAATATAAATCTTTCCGTAGCTAAACACTTTAGCCACAATATTTTTTCCGTAACATCCGTAGCAAAATGTAGCGTAGCTAAAAGTTAGCTATAGACTTTATATGATCCGTGGCTAAGGACTGATACTTATTGCTACGAATGTTTTCTGCGTTGTAGCTATATTGATAATACTTTTTTGCTACAAAATATATACTCATAGCAAATAATCTTAGTCCTTTGCCACGGCAATTTAACTATATAGCAATTTTTATATTGTGTCACAAGGTGTTTTACTGTGGCAAAAGACTTAATTTGTTTGCCAGGAAAATTCAAATCTTGTGGCTATTTATATATTTTAGTTTCGTGGCAATAGTACTCAAAATTCATAGCTATGAATTGAAGTATTTTCCACAAATATTTAGGTAGCTAAGATTCCATTCTCTTGCCATGAAATATATAAAATTACTTCCAAAGATTTCTTCATTTGCTACAAAAAGTGAGAATGTATATATATAGCCACGAATTCAAATTTTTATTGCCACAAATTAAAGAATTTGCTACAAGCATAACTAGCCACAATAACTTTCATAATAGCTAAAATTCCAAATATTTTAATAACGTAGCTAAGAATAAAAAGAATTTACATTCCACAATAAGTTTCTAAGTTACACATAATTGTAAATTTCAAAGCATTCACGATGCACAATATTTCTACTACACCGCCTTCTTCTTCCACTCCTTCTTGTGTCTTTAACTGCACCTTATCTTTAGGGATGGCAATGGGTGGAGCAGGTGCGGGGCGAGTTTACTCTTATGCGGGTGCAGAACAAGTTAAAATATTTTTTAAAAATTTTTAAAGCCGGGTTCAATGCGAGGCAACTTTGAATTTTAGCTTTTTTGAAACAAAGCAATCATTTCAACTACAATTTCATATTCTTCTTCACTAGTACGAATACTATTTTGATTTATAATTAACCAATTTGTATGAGTCTCACAATCGTGTTGCTTATAAGATAATTATAAATTAATTAATTTTTATGATTAAAGATTATTTTTTTCCTAAAAAAGGTTAACTTAAATCTTACTGTAATTAAATTATTTCTTTATCCTCTAAACAACCTTCAAGGATACTTTAGGAAATTTTCCAGAATTAAACTAATCCAGGATTATAACAAAGGAATCTCACATATCATTCATCAGGTGAACTGATATAAAATTAATCAGATTAGCATCTACATGATTTAAAAGGTCAATGGCATTCATGTTAGGGATAATTTTGCATGGGGAAGTATTTTGTTTTTGAAAATACTAGTTATTTTTAATTACGGTAGAAATAACTGAAAAGATTATTTTGTTTTTGAAAAAAAATTAAAAAAAAATTTGCGGAGCAGGTCAAAGCGGGGCGGGGTTAAAAACTGAAAAAATAATTATGCGAGGCGGGACGAGTTGAAAATTTGGTGAATTTTGCCAAATCCGCCCCGCGCCCGCCGTGCCATCACTACTTATCTTGGTCTTAACTTGTCATTGCTCTAACTCCACCAATCTACCTGTCAATGAAAAAATACTTTTAACACCACGAAGCAAAAATAACTGATCATATATGTTTAACAGGTACAACTGAGTTGAAACTTTAACACAAAGATGTAAGTTCAATTAGTAAAAATATTGATAGAGTTTCAAGCAGACAAAAAACATGTATTGATTAATATTTTACAAGAATTTCTAAGGAAAAAATACAAAGCAACAAAAGAAGTAAAAAAGAAAATTTTGAACACTTTTTAAACAACTTAAATTATCTTCATCCCAATTTTGTAATATTGATTTTCTGTTCAAATTCTCAATCATTACTTATCAAAAATAAGATACAATATCTATCAAATTGCTGGAATAGTCCACAAAATTTATCTTAGTGCTTCTTAAGTTATCAAAATAGCATTAAACTATTAATTATGCATATTCAAATTGAATACAATTAGTGATCAATGTAAATAGATACAAGCACAAAGTTAATATTCATTTAAATTATATTAGAAAATCACAAGTAATACTTATGAATAACTATATACTAATTAATTTTATTTATAAACTCCTTTATCAACCATATTAAATTATCAGCCTTTTGAAAGAGAACCTAATAATATTGAAATTATTTAAGTTTATAAAATATCAATAATAGTCGTAAAAGAGACACGACCCCTTCTTGTATATGAATTATATTAAATTCTTAATTCATTTGTCGTATAATATAAACAATATGTTGTACAATGTAATTGGTATAAGATTATATTTGTTTAAATTCGATGTATATTTAGGCATGCATACAATAATGATATATAGTTTCATTGTTTTGTAATTATAATTGAAATTTATATGTAAGACATGTTTATAATAATTATAATATAATAATTTTATATCGACTTAGATTTCAACCATATTAAACTCTTAATTCTTAGTATCTAATTAGATATAAGAAAATTAAACTCTTTTAAACTTTATATTTATGAATAATATTACGATTACAGCTCTTCTGAGGTATATTCATAACTAAGTATATTAAAACATACTTATTAAAAGAAAAATTAAATTATAAATAAAAACTTTTATGTATTTACTATCATGAAACTTACAAACAAAATAAATATTTTTGTCGAAAACTCGTATTCACCCAATTGACTAAGGAATATAATAAATATTGTGAGCATGTAATTTTTAACCTACTATATATTCCTACAAAATTCAATATATTAATTAGTGTTATAAACCTTTGTTGAATTTCAAAGTTTGTGTGCGAATTATTTGCATTGCATAAATCATAATTTATCTTTTAATATTCATAAATGATTTAAAGTTGCATGATTCGGTGCATAACTTCAATCATTTTATTGGAAAATTACGAAAAATTATTCTTCAAATAATTACAAATGTTAACTACAAATTTCACCTTTTAATTTACTCACAATTAAAATTTAAACTACAGTTAGAGCTAATTAATATATTATTTGTAATTGATTGAAATAAATAACAACAAAAATGTTGATTATTTGACACAATGTAGATTTAATGATTAATTTATTCATTTTTTCTAACAAAATTGTGAAATTTATTCCTTAAATGATATGAGTATTAAATTAAATGGTATTACTCTTAATTAATTTATAATTAGACAAAGACTAAGTTAGAATTAATTACTACATTTTTGTTGAGATTTGATTTAATTCAAATTAATTAATTAGTTTAGATTAGCTTAAAAGGGGATTAAAATCGGACCTGGGCCAAAATTACCCAGGCCCAAACCCCTTCTCTATACACAAACACACCCAGCCCAAGACCTTACCTGGCCTGCCTAGCCCCAGTACCCAAAATGGCCTCGTTTTATCACCCTCATCTCCCAATCGTTGGATCATCTCGATCCAACGGTTCCGAACCCCACACCCCTAGACCTATATTTCTGTTCCTAAACCCCCTACCCCTCAGAACTCAAAGTCTAACACCCTCCCCATCCCCTCCGTCTCTCTCTCTCTTCTATACAACCAAACCCTAGCCGCCCTAGGATTCCCACCTTGCTCCGCCCCTCGAAAATCGCCTACCGATGGCGAACGACCTCCAAACAACCCCAAACTTTCACCCTACAACCCTTTCCTCACCCTTGACCCCCTCCCACTATCAGTTTCCCCAAAAACCCAACCAAAATCTGATCCCTCCAAGCAAGCGCAAGCTTATCGCCAAATGTCTCTTCTATTACGAAGACCGCCCGGTCGTGAAGCTTATCCAGGATGTCCGCTCTCAGGTTGGGCAGTCAGGGTCGGAGAAGGGCAATGACTCATTCTTAGTTAGAATGGGATTGCATCGTTAGCCGCTTTTCAGCATTTCCTGCCTGAGTTGTTGACCATCACCTGACCTCACACGGGATAAAAAGGAAGTCGGCCTTCACTATCTTCCAATCAAATTTAGATCTAGGATACTGAAAAACCTAAAGGTCCATATCCGGCCAATTCAAGAACGTTTAATGACTCGTACCCACATGAGCCAATAGCTTTTGATGAGAGCAATTCATTCATGAGGGTTTGATTTGTTTCAAGCCCTGCCAGAATCCGGCCGAGGTCCGGAAACCTTTGATTTTTTCGGCCAAAAACCTTTAACGGGTATCTCCCCTTCCTTTTATCTATCCTTCTATTTTTATTGGAAAATCATGAACATGTTATACGCTTGAATTACTGTTCTATTTTTTGCATCCTTGTTTAGGCTAGTTTTCTCTTTGCTTTATTTTTGTTATGTCCCTGTTTCTCCTGCCTGTTTTTTATGTTTTATTTGTTTTTCGATTAGTCCGAGCTCTGAGTACTTCACGACTACCATGTTTTAGCCTAAGGTTAACGTGCCTCGGATAGGTGTGGTTTTCCATAATTTTTTGAGTAATCTAGCATACTAATGTCCCTATGATTGATTCCTGCTGTTTTGGTAAACATGTCTAGCTATTGAGAATTTCTTCCTGACCTTCATTGTTAATTATTTATTTTTGTATGCTTTTTGCTGAATTGAGAGGCTTGATTGATCATGTGTAAGTTTTTTTAACTAGGTCCTTAACGTAATATGAGGACTAATCAGTCACCTAGACTACCTGAGAATTAGGATAACCAAATTAACTTTAGGAACCCAACCAACTTACTAACTAACCTAAACCCTGATTAAGACTACCTATCAACTATAGTTAACTAATGAGTTTGACTAGCTAAAGTTAATAACTAACTATAACCAACTTAACCCTAGTTAGCCTAAGGGTAATTTCAGGGATCTTAGGGTGTATTTTAGGAACCTTAGTTGAAGGAATCTTGGGTATAACAACCCAAGAACCTTCTAGAACTAGGAAATCAGATTTTTAGGGATAGAATAGTAATTACACAGGCTGGAATTTTTTAGAATGAGGGCAGTTGTCCCAAAAGATAAAGGTGACAGCTGCACCTGTACCTCCCTTCAGCCCTTTGGATAAGGAATATGCTAGGCATATCCTACCCAAAATCCCCTTATATATACACATACCTTTCACTATTAGGAGGACTCTTTTTTTTTTACCCTTTTGCCTAAGAAAAAGTAGGAAGTCACACAGGGAATACACCTGATTTTCCTCTGGTTTTCTCTTCAGTATTTTCTATTTTGGCTAAAGGGCTCCCATATTATAAGTTTCTCCATCTCTAAAAAGAAACAAATTCTTCTATAGATTCTTAAGAGCAAAACAGTAATATCTGGTCCTCTTTGGTAGCTATTGGGTTCTTCTTCATCTGAAATTCATCTACTGGTCTTTTTCCTGGTTTCAAATGGCTCATTCTTGAGTAGAGGTTTCCTGGTTTTCCTTTGAGTGTTGTTGTTGTTGCTGTGTTGACTCCATTTCCACCTGAAATTCTAATATTTTGACTGCATTTGGTCATTCTTTTGGGCTGATTTCCTTTAAAAAGAGATATGTAACAATGCTACATTTAATGAAAGTCGTTATTTCTGGAGCTTTTCAAACATGTGTGTGCCTTTTGATATTCTGTTATCCTTTGGTAATTTGAAACGTGAATGCCTGAACTGGATGTGTATTTATGAATATTGTTTGGGGATGTTCTACTGTACATGCAAAGTTTAACTCATAAGTAAGATAATCTTGCGTATAAGATGTTTTTGAATACTTGTTTAAACCTATTGAACCTTCTGTGATGTATGCAAATTCTCCAGTTTTTTTTAATAAGAAGATTACCTCTTTGACTTTGCATTACAAAGATAGGTCTGACTTTTATAGTCAGATTAAATCTAAGAAAACTACATAAAGATCCGTTCGTAAAAACTTAATTTAAACGAAATGTTTAGATGTAAAACTCACTGAAACCTATTAAGTGTTCATTTCTTCTGTTGGAATTTCGGGTGTAAATCTGAATCTAAAACATGTGTATGGATAAGCTTGCATGTTTCTGGCATCATTGGATGTTGAACCTAACCCTCTTCATGGTAAGGATCATTCCATGAGAATGCACAAAGGTCATATAGCCCTCTTGGTTGTCATAAAAGCTCAAACAGAAGCGTGGCTACTCTTAAGCGAAACAAGGTGAAGAAGGGGATAATTAGTAGCTTAGAAACCAATCTTATTATCATGTTTACCTTCATACGATTTTTTTTAAGATAATGTAATTTATTTTCATATTTTTTGTAATATAAGACTAGACTTTACACCTATAATTTCAGGAAAATGTATGTATCTGATTTCAGAGTTCGAACTAGACTCGAATAGACGTCTCTAGATAGCTTAAGTAGATCAAAGTATCGATAATGGCGATTCATACATAAAGCAGTCTGAACAATGATAAAAATATTTATTTTTGGTTTGTTGTTTACTTATTTGGCTGTTGCGCGCAATAAATATGACTTGCAAGGATAGTCTGGTTGCTAGTCTCTTGTAAATTAGAATCGTCCTTGGCACTAACTCACACACGAGATGGCTAAAAGGCTTGAAATTCACAAGGGAACCTGGGATTTGAAATAGAAAAACAAATAAAAGAAGAGTTAGGAAGTTGATTCTTCTCTATTATAGTCTTTTGGTTTCAATAGTTTCTCGGATCCAGTTTGTTTGAGAGCTGAAATGAAAGTTGTCGAGGTTCTTCTGCTAATTTCACTATCATCGTTCAAGCTGTTTCAGTCCTTGGGTATACATGACTTCCCGAATTTTATATTTGCTCGTATGAATAATAAAAAATGAATTCAAGGTGTATTCATGTTGTATCTGAATTCTACCTGTTAGCATGTTGGGTTATGATAATTGGTAAATGATAAGTCTATTGAATGCTAGATTAAGTGAAATTGATTGGTCTAAATTTTATATAAAAATCTTGAATTATCATCTTAAGTAGAAATTTATGTGATTTTTCTATTATAAAATGTTCACGAGTTCTTTTTTTTTTTTAAATCGCAAATGAGATGTCATCTTAGTCTCATAAATTGACTTAGTCTCATCAAAAAATTACAATTGTCCCATTTCTTATGAATTAGTTCGTCTGATCGCCTCTCATCTAGTCAAGTGAGTAGAATCTGCCAATGAACCCAATGGCTAATCTTACAAGGGACCTACCATAGTCATAACCATATGAAACCTACACTCGGGAGTGGAAACTCAGGCCCCCGACCTTCAACTCTAAATAATTAATAAAAACGCACATAGTAATCACGGGTGCATTTCATGTGACGTGTTTTCCATGTGTTCAAAAACAACAAGTGCACGCCATCGTGACTTGTCTAAGATAAATCCATAGACGTCCTAATTGATCTTAAAGCTAAAACACTCATTTAAATAGAAAACATAGAGAATAATCGAACACCGCCTCAAATGGGTATTATAAAATCATCACGACCATAGTCTTGACTACGTAATCTACACTCGGGAGTGACAACTCATGTCCCCGACTTCAACTTAAAATTATATTAAAATCACGTATGCGATTGCGGGTGCATTTCATGTGGCGTAATTGTAACATGTCCAAAAGCAGACAAGTGCACGTCCTCGTGACTTGTTTTCAAGAGAAATCCATAAATGTCAAAAGCGGTTAAAGGTTTAAAAGGCTAAATGCACAATAGGCTAAAACACGTAAACAATCAGATAATATCGTCCAAATATTAATAGTAAGCGACCGTGCTAGAACCACGTAACTCGGGAATGCCTAACACCTTCTCCCGGGTTAACAGAATTTCTTACTCGGATTTCTGGTCGTAGACAAATCAAAACAGAGTCAAAATTTCCTCGGTTTTGGATTTTAAAACAAAACGGTGTCCCGGAGCATCGTCAAAAATTCGGGTAGCGACTCTGAAATAATAATAAGTCTCAAAATCGAATAATATCACTTTAATTGGAAAAATTGCCTTATTACCTTCACCGGTGAAAAAGGAGGTGTGACAGCTCTGACGGCTCTGCTGGGGATATGTGGACCTAGAATCTCTGGTTCGGGGTTCAAGAATTCGAGCTTATAATAGCTGTTATATTTGGCTTTCATTATTACCTGATTTTTACATGTTTAAACCTAATGTGCTAAATGCCATTTTTTACCGCTTTGATATTATCTGAATGGGATATAAACTGTGTCGAAACCCTTCTTCTATCTGAGTCTTTGGGAAGTGTGCACTTCGTGTGACTTTTTTTTGTTAGAGTCATCCAAATTTTATAACGAGGTACGGACAAGTTTCAAAGCCGGTGAAGCTTCTGTATTCCCGGTACGCTGCCCCGACCTCGGCTCGAGTTGTCCGCTCGGGTAAGCCTGGTCTAGAACAAAACCCCAGGATTTAAACTTAGAATAACATAGCCTCATGCCGGATCCCTATTAGGAACGATTATCTGCATCATGTGCATTTGACTTAGAGGACTCAACACAGGGGTTGGGTCCGTCTAGGACAGGTGTACCCCAAAAGTAAAAGACTACCCTGATGAATCTTACCTGCTACGTATGCATTTATTTGTTTCAGCTTGTGTATTGACCGGCTAAAAAAAACGAACAGAAAAACCAAGAGTGAGGTAGGATAGAAAATTCACCCTGTTTTGAAAAATCCCCGTATTTATCCCGAAACTTTGCCAAAATTTCTGAAAAAATAATATTCCAAAACAAAATGAGTGGGGGTATATTTTTAATCAGTCAGGATTTTTTCCGAACTACGTATTGTTTGATTCTCACAGGTGTGGGATACGTAGGAAACCCTCATCTGATCCAACTCTACTTTTTAAAATCAAAGGATATAGCCCTAAATAAAATTAGGCGACGCCATTATAGCCTGATTGCCCAAGTGGGGCACCGGAAGGCCGTTTTTGCAAAAGTGGCCGCCTGTGGTTTGTCTTTAAATTTTGACCCAATTTTCAAAACACAACCTTAAAAAAATTCCTACCCGAAGTATTGAAGGGTCGTATTCTCAAAGATGGTCCATTTTCCTTTATTACAAAACCCTAGCAAAAATAACACTTTTCAAATTTTTTTGTGGTTTTAATCAAAAAACGAATGTGCAGGATCAATACAGTTGAAAACATTCCCTTCAGGGCAGTCAAGGAAATCCCTCTGGGACTCCATATGTGGTGGAGCAACTTGGGGGAAGCTAGTAGAAAGTCTGTTATGAAACTTTAGGGGGACTTACTGGTCTTCTAAAAATCAAGCCGAGGTTGGACATAGTCGAGGCTCTAGTATCGTTTTGGGATCCCGCCCACAACGTGTTCCACTTTTCAGACTGTGAATTGACGCCCACGCTAGAGGAAATAGCAGGGTATGCTGGTCTCAATGACAATCTCAGAAGTTGGTACCCAGTGGCACCCAGGGCGGTGACTCCGCATAAGTTTTTGGATCTGTTGAATATTAGTCGGGACGTCCCAGACTCACACTTGTCCAAAAATTTCTGCACTTTCTATTTTCTTTACAGATGTTATGGAGATCCCCAGGTTTATAAGGCTAACAACACTGGTCTAACTCATAAAGATCAGGCTAAATGGGAAGCCCGCCGGGGACTAGCTTTTGTGGTAGCATTCTTGGGCACCTTGATTTGCCCAAGAAGTGACGGATGCATAGACATCAGGCTTGTGGGAATGATAGATTTCATGATGAAAAAATCCAATGGCACACTTATACCGATGGTCTTAGCCGAGATTTACCGTGCTCTAACAATTTTCCAATCTGGGGGAAAGTTTTTTGAGGGGTGTAACCTGCTTCTACAAATCTGGCTGATCGAGCACCTTTGTTACCGCCCAGGCTACATGAACTACGGCTTAACCGGTTTGAATTGCATCGAGGAACATGGTACTCGGTTAAAGGGCCACAAATTTCCTGAGGGCACGGAAGCCTGGCACTCATACTTGAGTTCATTGACTACCGGCCAAATCAAATGGACGTTCGGGTGGCTCCCTATCGGCGAGGTTATCAACATGTCTGCTGAGGTTCGTTATCTCCTGTTAATGGGCCTGCAAAGCATTCAGCCATATGCCCCACACCGGGTCTTACGCCAGTTGGGGAGACAACAGGGTGTTCCCCATGACGAGGATTTAAGCCAACAAGCCATTGAGTTATGCCCGAGAGCTGCATTTCCTGAAGGCAGGGTCCGTCAAATCTGGAACGAGTGCAGGTTTTTAGAACCTCAAACTCGGGTAAGAAATTTATCTAAAGGGGAAGTGGAGCCCGCCTACACTTCTTGGTATGGCATAAGAGGCAGGGAGCATCAAGAGCAAGAACGACCCGCAAAGAGACCCCACATGCAACAATTCACCGAGCAGACACAAGAGCATTGGGCTTGGTTATAAAAGGAAAACAGCTACCGAGCCACCATAAGCAAGTTGGAAGGCCAGGTCAGGGAAATCAAATTTTAAAACATTCTACATACTTCCACAATTAAAGGGGAGAAAAATAGATTAGCCCAAGAACATGAAGTTCTCCGGGCCCAGATACAGGAATTAAAAACAGCTGCTGAGAACCCAGAGAGAAGCAGAACTGATGAAAGGCTTATCAACAGCCTGAGGCATAAAGTATGCAACTATGGGAATGATCTAGACAAAGCTGAAGAAGAACTGGCCGGAGTTCGGGCGAGATTGACAAGAAGTGCAGAGGAAAGAACAGAGTTTGTCCAGAGACTAAAAAGGAAGTATGACCAGGAATTCATAGGCTTGAAGGAAAAGTTGGTCGTCCTCGAGAACGAAATGGCCAAACAGGCAAAAAGATTTAAGACAGAGAGGGAACAATGTTATGCCATGATGGCTCAGTTGGAAAAAGAGTTGCAGCAATGGCAAGAGCAGAGTCACAAAGACGCCCATACTTTAGAGGCAAGATCCCAGCAAATCGGTNCCGAATGATGCCCCACCGACCCCTGGAGCAACGGAAGCACTGATGTATTTTTGATGTTTTTCGAGTCTGTATTTCATTTTTCTAGTTGTAGTCATGTCTGAGTCCACAGTAGTTTTTATATTTTTAGAAAATATGTGTCGAGTCTGTTTTGCAAACTTTGAAATTCCAAAAGTGGGCTACAAGATTTCTGTAATCAGAAGTGTTTTATTTAATGAATGAAATTTTTAGAATGAAGCTTTTAGAAAAAAATATGCATTTCTGTCCTTTGGCTTTGTCGCATGAACTACCTGATGATCTGATTCACGCGGCGCCGTGATACGTAGGCAATCCACATAGGATTCGATCATAACCATAAAAAAAAAGAAACCGAGCAAGGAATAAAAGAGCAGAAACAATAAAAAAGGGAAGGAAAGTTCAAAACCCAGAAATAAAGCCGGGATGAAGTACATGACTGTTGCAAAAACATATAGAAAAGCATTTAAATTGCTTAGGTGCATTGCATACCCCAAACGTGTGGTTGCCTATGTGATAAATGCTTCAACCTGACATTTTGTTGGTTCAATCTAAAAGGTATTTTTAGGTGGTTGGTTTTGCGGTAACCTGGCTTCCCATCCTTACTTCACTAGATCAAAAGGGAGCATATAAATGACGTCTGAAAGTCACTTTCCAATCGTCAACTCTTCCGTGGAAGACCTAAATACAGCCATCCCAATGTCTGAGTCAGCAACAGCTGAAGAGAACAGGACTCTACGTTGCCGCATGCTGGAAATGTGGGACGCATGGTCCAATGGTAGGGAACCACCCAGTACCATCCCGGGTTTCCCAGAGATAATTCCCAGGGCAGGCGGGACATCCAACATCCCCATAAGCTACCCAGCCACGCCGTTTGGATATCCAACTATGTCGGCTCACTGTGCCAGAAGGCCTTCTGAGGTTCTCCCCAGGCCCTGTTTTCCGGTGTGTCTTCCAATATCTTCACCGCACCATCAATCTCTGCCACGGCTCCGCCGACTATCTCTGGACCAAGTTTCGAGCAGCCAGCATTCACATTCCAAACACCGTCCGTCCATCTAGATACCACTCATATTACTCCCAATGCATATCCCTAACAACCTTAGCTTGAGGTCACTTTGGGACAAGATAAGAAAAGCCTCGAGCACAAAGAAATAACTCGAAAAATGAAGAGTATTGAACAGAGCCTCAAGAATGTACAGGGGCTGAGCTGGCAGAAAAGAGTCTCCTATGCAGATTTGTGCATGTTCCCGCACGTCCACTTGCCTCTTGGGTTTAAAACCCCCAAGTTCGAAAAATATGATGGACATGGGGACCCCATAGCTCATCTGAAAAGGTGTTGTAACCAGATCCGGGGAGCAGGTGGGAAAGAGGAACTTCTCATGGCATATTTTGGAGAAAGCTTGACGGGAATTGCATCAGAATGGTACATGGACCAGGATATATCCCGCTAGCACATATGGGATGACCTGGCGCAAGACTTTGTCCGGCAATTCCAATACAATGTGGACATCGCTCCCGATCGGAACTCACTATCCAATCTAAAAAAGAAACCCTCAGAGAGCTTCAGAGAGTACGCCATCAAATGGCGCGAGCAAGCCTCCAGGGTCAAACCTCTGATGGATGAGGTTGAATTGGTCAGAGTCTTTCTACAAGCACAGGAAGCTGATTACTTCCAAAATATGATGTCCGCCATGGGCAAACCATTTGCGGAAGCAATCAAAATTGGAGAAATGGTGGAGAATGGTCTAAAAATTGGTCGTATCCTGGGCCAATATACCATAAGAGAAACCTCCCAGGCCATCCAAAGCGGATCCGGGAGTGCAGCCAACAGAAAAAAGAAAGAAGAAGGGGCTATGATGGTTTCCGATGTTAGGAAGCCTCGACAATACCCACGTCCATTTCCCAAAGCTTCCCAACATTACTATCCTCACCAAGACGCAGATTATGCTACGCCCCCTCTTCCCTATGCGGTAATGAACGCTCAACCACATCCCAGGCCGCAACAACAATACAATCAGAATAGAGCTCCACCTCCGAGAAACAACCATCCTCCCCCAGCTCCATATAATCCACGCCCTCCCCAAAACTACCCGTACAACACCTACCCCCGTGAACCACCAAGGAAACCCAACTTCACTCCTATCGGGTAGCCGTATTCAAGCTTTTTCCCAAAATTAGTCCAGATGGGGCTCCTATAACCCGTACCTCCGACCAGGAAAAACCCAGCATCAACAACATACAAGCTGGGAACCAATTGTGCCTACCATTCCGGAGCAGGAGGGCATGACATGGAGGAGTGTTGAACCCTCAAAAGGGCCGTGGAAAGCCTTATAGAATGAAAAAAAGTGGTTTTAATGGACGAAGAAGCTCCCAATGTGACGAACAATCCACTGCCCACTCACAATCATGGGCCCGTCATCGACATGATTTGCGAGGACCAGGATTTCAATCCAGCTCTAAAGGCCATCATCGCCATCGCAGATGTGGAAAGAAAACCTAAGGCGGCACCCAAACCAGTCAAGGAGATGAAGAAGAGTAACCCCGTCCCCCAGGTCACGGAAAAGGCTGAGACTGAAACAAATAGGGGACCCTCTAAAGACGTTGTCCTTTACATCCCTAAAGCACACAGGAAGGAACAAAGTGTGTTGAACCCTCCCAGAAGGTTACAATTCAACAAGGAAATAATGAATGGCCCAAATATGTACGTGCCGAAAGGGACGTATGTGGCGCGGGGGCAAATAATTTCACCAAGGCTGAATGAGCCCGTGGTTATTAGCCGCGCATCGCAAACTCCGATGAAGAATACTACTGCTGTCCCCCTCAAATTACCACAGGACGGTGGTGACGTACAAAGGGAAAGAGATTACTGGGGAAACAGGCGATATAAACTCATTAGAGAAATACCTCGACCTAGAAGAACTAAACAAAAGCAAGTTGAAACGCCTTCCGCTTAAAAAGCCGATCATTGCCGAAGAGGCAGAAGAATTCTTCCAGAATATGAAAACTGCTGAATACACCATAATCGAGGAGCTTAGAAAGTCCCCCACTTAGGTCTCACTTTTATCCTTGCTGGTAAATTCAGACGAGCATCAGAAAATCCTGATCAAAACCCTTAACGAAGCATACGTTCCGGCCAACACCACAATTGAGCAAATGGAAAGAATGGTAGAACAATTTTTTGACGTCAACCGGATCTCATTCAGCAAGAATGACTTGCCCCCAGAAGGGGCTGCCCACAACAAAGCTCTCCACCTAACTGTTAAATGTGAGGGTTATTATGTGAAAAGGGTTATGATGGACGGTGGATCTGGGTTGATATTTGCCCTCTATCAACCCTACAAAGAATGGAGATCGGGACTGAGAGAATCATGCCCAACAATGTGTGCGTCCGTGCATTCGATGGTATCAAGAGAGACACGATCGGGGAGATTGATTTGGTCTTGACAATCGGCCCTGTAGATTTTGAAGTGACATTCCAGGTCATGGATATGGATACTTCCTACAATTATCTCCTGGGAAGGCCTTGGATCCATGCAGCAGGGGCAGTGCCATCTACTCTCCACCAGATGGTTAAGTTCGAATATGAGGACCAGGAAATCGTGGTCCATGGGGAAGACGAGCAATCTATTTATAGGGACCCATTAGCCCCATGCCTAGAAGCAAGAAAGGGCAGCGAGCACATAGTCTACCAGGCTTTCAAGATTGTGGTTGAGGACCAGCATGAGGAAGGAGCCCCATGCCCTCAACCTTTCCGATCAAACGCGTCAATTATGGTCGCCAACGACATGATTAAACATGGGTACACACCTGGAAAAGGGCTCGGGGTGTCCTTGCAAGGCATTAAAGAACCCGTCACTTTGCCTACCAATAAAAAGTTTTTTGGCATAGGGTTTCAAGCTACTCCCGACGATGAACAATGGGCTGACCAACGTAAGAAAAATGGTTGGGTATTTCCTCAGCCGATCCCACACATCACCGCATCATTTGTCAAGCCAAAATACGTGGAGGAAGAGGAAGAGGCTTTCACGGCCGAAGAAATAGAAGAAATATGCGGAGCAATGAGGCAGATGTTGTATGAGGCCCATATGGTCCAACCAGGAGAAGGCTCCAGCACTGCCGAAGTACAGTATATGGGGCCTGACGCCAAGTTGCAAAACTGGAAGGCTACTCCATTCCCCGTCAGGCGGGAGTCCCGGTAGTTCAGCTTTTGCCATCCTTTCTGCACTATGAGTTATTTCAGGGTGTAACTCAAGTGTTTTTAAATTCTTGCCTTTAAATTCCGATGTAAACCCTCCTATGTTCAAATTCAATGAAATGAAATCAAAATTTCATCGTCTATTATTCTTTCTGATTTTTGTTTACTTTTCTTATTTTTCAGTCCTAATAATGCGGCTTTAAAAAACATGACATGCTTGCGGACTTCATGCTCTGATCTTAATACGCCGTCTAACCTCGAAATAATGAATCAAGAATTGGAATATGACGAAGAAGAGGCTTTTAGGGAAATAAATCGAGAATTGGAACAGTTCGAGAATAAGCCTAAGCCAAACTTAAACGAAACGGAACCCGTTAACTTGGGCAATGAAGAAGAGATTCGAGAAACCATGATAAGCATCCACACGGATGAAAAGGCAAGAGACGCCTTGATTCAACTCCTATTTGAATTCAAAGACGTGTTTGCTTGGTCCTACGACGACATGCCCGGACTAAGTATGGACTTGGTGGTACACAAATTGCCAACCTACCCCGGTCATCCACCTGTCCAACAAAAGCAGAGGAAATTTAAAACAGACATGAGTGACAAGATCAAAGAAGAGGTCGCTAAACAACTAAAGGCTGGAGTAATCCGAGTGGTCCAATACACCACCTGGCTGGCCAATGTGGTTCCGGTGCCTAAAAAGGACGGAAAGGTCTGAGTATGTGTCAATTACCGGGATCTGAATAAAGCAAGTCCCAAAGATAATTTTCCACTGCAAAACATACACATCCTAGTTGACAATTGTGCCAAACATGAGGTACATTCTTTTGTCAATTGCTATGCCGGATATCACCAGGTGTTGATGGATGAAGAGGATGCAGAAAAGACAGATTTCACTACCCCCTGGGGAACATACTGTTACCGGGTCATGCCATTTGGTTTAAAGAAAGTTGGGGCAACTTATATGAGGGCCATGACCCCCATATTTCACGACATGATGCATCAGGAGATTGAGGTGTACGTGGATGACGTAATCATTAAGTCCAGAACCCAGAGTGACCGTGTGCAGCATTTGAGGAAATTCTTCGAACGCCTGCGCAGATATGATTTGAAATTAAACCCAGCCAAATTCACTTTCAGAGTTCCATCCGGAAAATTACTGAGATTTATAGTCAGTCGACGGGGCATTGAGCTGGACCCAACAAAGATAAAATCTATCCGGGATCTCCCACCCCCAAGAACCAAGAAGGAAGTCATGAGTCTGTTGGGTAGGTTGAATTACATCAGCAGGTTCATCGCTCAGTTGACCTCCACATGCGAGCCTATATTCAAGTTATTGAAAAAAGATGTGGCCATCAAATGGACAGACGAGTGCCAGGACGCTTTTGACAAGATCAAAAAATATCTGTCAAATCCTCCAGTGTTAGTCCCACCAGAACCAGGGAGACCTCTGTTCCTATACCTGATGGTGCTATAAAACTCCTTTGGGTGTGTTCTCGGGCAACAAGATGCAACCGGGAAGAAAGAGCAGGCCATTTATTACTTAAGTAAGAAGTTCACAAGCTAGGAAGCCAAGTATTCTCAGTTAGAAAGGACTTGCTGCGCTCTAACTTGGGTTGCTCAGAAGATCCGACATTATTTATTGGCTTATACCACCTACCTCATCATGAGGCTGGATCCTTTGAAATACATATTCCAAAAGCCAATGCCCACCGGGAGATTAGCAAAATGGAAAATCTTGCTCACATAATTCGATATTGTCTATGTCACTCGCACAACTATGAAAGCTCAAGCATTGGCCGATCATCTAGCTGAAAATCCGGTTGATGATGACTACTAACCCTTGAGCACTTATTTTCCGGATGAAGAAATAAACTCCGTCGAAATAATCTCGGAAGGCGCTGACACCTGGAAAATGTTCTTCGATGGAGCAGCCAATGCGAAAGGTATAGGGATAGGGGAAATCTTGATTTCACCCACAGGACAACACTACCCTGCCACGGCCCGCCTCCATTTCTTCTGCACAAACAATATTGTTGAATATGAATCTTGTATAATGGGCATGAACATAGCCATTGACATGGATGCAGAGGAGTTGTTAATCACGGGGGACTCCGATTTGATCATTAAGCAGGCTCAGGGAGAGTGGGAAACTCGAGATGTTAAACTCCTTCCCTATAGACAGCATGTGGATAATCTTAGTAAGCGATTCAGAGTCGTCGAGTTTAGATATATTCCTCGGTGCCACAATGAGTTAGCTGATGCGCTAGCCACCCTAGCTACAATGCTGCCCTATCCGGGTAATGTTCACATAGACCCATTGGAGATCAAATCAAGGAGAGACATGGTTATTGCAACACAGTCGAAGTAGAACCCGATGTCCAACCATGGTATCATGACATTAAAAGATTTTTGAAGACAAGAGAATATCTTGAGCAGGCCAACGGAGACCAAAAGAGAACCATCCCAAGGCTCGCTAGCAGTTTCTTCCTAAGTGGGGAAGTACTGTATAAGAAGACTCCCGATCCAAATTTGTTAAGATGTGTAGACGCTAAAGAAGCCGAAAGGATCATGGGCGAGGTCCATTCAGGAGTATGCGGTCCCCACATGAATGGGTATGTCCTCGCAAAGAAAATCTTGCGGGCTGGATATTATTGGATGACCATGAAGAAAGATTGTTTAGGTTTCGTCCGGAAGTGCCATAAGTGTCAAATACATGGCAACCTAATCCATGCACCACCATCAGAACTGCATCCTATGTCGGCACCCTGGCAATTTGTTGCCTGGGGAATGGATGTCATTGGGCCAATCGAGCCAAGGGCCTCAAACGGGCACAGATTCATTTTGGTTGCTATCGACTATTTCACAAAAAATAGGTCGAGGCCGTCACGTTCAAAGCTGTCACTAAAAAAGTGGTGGTGGGTTTCATTCATGTTAATATCATCTGTCGTTTTGGTATCCCATAAACTATCATTACCGACAATGCCGCAAATCTAAATAGTAACTTGATGAGGGAGGTATATGAACAGTTCCAGATAACACACTGCAACTCGACCCCTTACCGGCCCAAATCCAATGGCGCCGTTGAAGCAGCAAAAAAACATCAAGAAAATTCTCAGGAAAATGATTCAAACATCCAGGAAATGGCATGAAAAACTGCCTTTTTCATTGTTGGGATATCGCACGACTGTGCGCACATCGGTTGGAGCTACCCCTTACCTATTGGTTTATGGCACTAAAGCCGTAATACCCGCTGAAGTCGAAATTCCTTCCCTTCGGATTATTGTCGAAGCAGAAATTGAGGACAATGAGTGGGTCAAGACCCGACTGGAGCAATTAACTCTGATTGATGAGAAAAGAATGGTCGCAGTGTGCCACGGACAATTATACCAGCAAAGAATGGCCCGCGCTTACAACAAAAAAGTGCGACCTAGGAACTTCGAAGTAGGGCAAATCATTTTAAGACGTATCCTCCCGCACCACGAAGAAGCGAAAGGAAAATTCGCCCCAAACTGGAAAGGTCCATACATCATAAGGAAATTGCTACCAAAAAGAGCGTTATACCTGGGGGACATCGAAGGAAATGACCCCGAAACGGCTGTCAATGCAGATGCCGTCAAAAGGTACTATGTTTGATCCTCTATATATTTTCAAATGTTCTCCGGTTGGGATGACGAAGGCTTTCATTCTCGCTACCCAAACACCATTAACCCTTTTGCAAACCCTTTGAGCCGGTTACTCTTCTTTGATTACCCTCTTTGGAACCCGAAAGTGTTATTGGAAAACAAAAAAAAGAAAGTTGAAAAGAAAATTATGAAATAAAAAAAAAAGAAATCAAATCAAAAAAAAATCATCAAAAACGAAAAAAAAAACAAAAGCGTCTTGAACTACGTTCGACTTGATTTCGAAAGGATACGTAGGCAGCCTCTCCATGGGGTTCAGTCACACCAAAATAAAAAATCTACATTTCCTCAAGAGTTTAAGCTGGGGCAAGTGTTAATATTTGGCAATGTGTCGCCTGAAAGGTTCCAAAGTTGTAATTCAACACAAATTCTTTTCACTAAAAACCCTGTTCAACTCCTTCCAATCAATCGGCAAAAATGTCCAAAATTGGAGGATACAGTTGTTTGGATCCAAATACAAGCAAATGAGAGAAATTAAAATGAGAGAGTCTCATTGGTGAAAACCCACACGGGCACCGTGAGGCGACGGTAAGCAGAGAAATTAAAAATGAGAGATTCTTGTTAGTAACTCGCAAAGAGCACTACAAGGCGATGGTGAGAAGAGAAATGAGAGAGGTTAGTTGGTGAAAACCCGCAAAGGGCGCCACTGATCGAAAAGGATAATAGGTCACCGACATGGACGCAGTCCGGGGTGAGGTTTCTCAATCTCGAGGTAATAATTGTGATGAATTTTTTAGAGTCGGACGGTTTACACGGATCAGCCATCCAGTCCAAAGGGCATGTCATGTTCATTGAAGTCCGCATCCACACCAGATAAGTCTTTCTTTCCTTTCCCCGAAAGGGACACCTCTTGTTTAAATTCGTTGTCCATTCTGTCGTTTATTTTTCTTTTGAATCCCTTTCGGTCTAACTTTGTCCCGAAACTAAGGCAAAGAAAAGATGGCAAGACTGATTTACAGGGCTCTCGTTTGACGTGGGTCAATATGCAAAAGGCACCCAGCCTCGTCAGGGGCATCGAGTCGATCCCGATTGGCCACAATGGCCGAATGATTCAAACTCAAAACCTTGAAAGGCGAAAATCAAATTGAAGTTCCTATAAAGGCGAATAAAGTTGAAAGGTTGAACCCCGCGTAGCTAACCATCTTGGCAAGGTTTGAAAAGCTGAAGTATTCCAATTGACCTAAAGTTACAGTTGGAAGAAAAGTCATAAGTGAAAGGCCAATAAAGGCGAAATAAAGTTGGAAAGGTTAAGTCTCACACGGCTAACCGTTGCAGCAGAATTTGAGGGGCCAAAACTCCCCCCGATACTCTGGAAATCCAAAAAAAAAAGCAAGTGAAAAGCCTACAAAGGAAAAACGAAGCTAGGATACTGCATCCCACGTGACCAATTGCCATTTAGAAAGACAAGGTCCCCGGGATTAGAGATGAAACCCAATCCCCAGCAAACAAGCAAGTGTTTGAGGTCTTCATCAAAAGAACTGAGGTCAAGCAGTTGAAAATCAAGGCCGCAAAACCAACCACCGTTTCAAACTAATGAATTGTTCTTTGTTTGAAGGAAACAAGTGCAACTCAAAAGTAACCATGCAACAAGCAGGTGCAACCAAAAGAAATTTGCGCAAGGGCTAGAATGAGCTCTGCAGCATTGACTCCAAAGAAAGGGAAGTTTTCTCCAAGAAATCTTTTTCCGCATGCATAAAAATAAAAATATAAAATATAAAATAATAATAAAAGAAGAAGGAGAGATGAAGAATTGAAGTTGAAAATAACTCAAAGTAGTACGGGGCCTCCAATCCCCAATTACACTTTTTCCCGACGCAGGGTATACACTCCCTGGTTGATGCTTTCTTTTCCCAGTCAAGGGTATACACCCCCTGGTTGATGCTTTCTTTTCCCAGTCAAGGGTATACACCCCCTGGTTGATGCTTCCTTTCCCAATCAAGGGTATACACTCCCTGGTTGATTTTCTTTTCCCGGCGCAGGGTATACACTCCCGTAGTCGATGCCAATCAAGGGTATACACTCCCTGGTTGATATTTTCTTTTCCAATCAAGGGTATACACTCCCTGGTTGATGCTTTCTTTTCCAATCAAGGGTATACACTCCCTGGTTGATATCTTTTCCAACATAGGGTACACAATCCCTAGTTGATTTTATTTTGCAACATAGGGCTCCTAACCCCTAGTTGATCCCTCTTTGAGATATAGGGTATCCACCCCCTGGTCTGCATTAACTCCGGGTGCACCGGCTTTTCTTTGCTTTCAATAATGAAGTAGCATAGAATTCATTACAATAACTCACGAAATTTTCCTAGTGAAAACTGGGACAGAAAATTTCATTCGTTTGTTTTGATTTTTGTGCAGATTATGTTTCTAGCACATTGGAACTCGAGACGACCAAAAAGAAGAAGTTTTTATCCAAAAAATAACAAAACAAAAAGAAGAAAGAGAAGATTGAATCTAAAAGTGCACAAACGGGGAAGATGTGGACTATTCCGGACGAGATTGAAGTCATCCGTCCAGTATATCCTGCTTTGATCCGAGGAACGATAAGACAAAACCAGCATCTGCGATTAACAAACACCAGGATCCAGGTCAGAGTCATCAAAAGATCAAGACTCAAGACCAAGTCGTAGATAGGAATCTTATAATTTAGCAGCTGATAGGTTTTAGTTAGTCCTTCATTTTGTACTTGGGTGTAATAAGGAGATCAGCAGCAGTAACAACAGCAACCACAGTGAAATCACAGTTACCTGGTAGTCCCAGCTACCAAAACCTCCAGAACTACACTAACCTGATTCCTTTATAGACAAGGATATGTAGGCAATCTTTGAAGCAGGGTTCGGTCAAACTTTTCAAAAACGCTTCACATGGAGTATTTGAACGGGTAAAAGTTATTCATAACTGCTCACTTTGTCTTTTCCCGAAAACTCTTCGCGTTTTCGAGTAAAGAGGGGCAGCTGTGAGCATGTAATTTTTAACCTACTATATATTCCTACAAAGTTCAATAAATTAATTAGTGTTATAAACCTTTGTTGAATTTCAAAGTTTGTGTGCGAATTATTTGCATTGTATAAATCATAATTTGTCTTTTAAAATTCATAAATGATTTAAAGTTACATGATTCGGTGCATAACTTCAATCATTTTATTGGAAAATTACGAAAAATTATTCTTCAAATAATTACAAATGTTAACTACAAATTTTACCTTTTAATTTACTAGTTAATTAAAATTTAAACTAGAGTTAGAGCTAATTAATATATTGTTTGTAATTGATTGAAATAAATAACAACAAAAATATTGATTATTTGACACAATGTAGATTTAATGATTAATTTATTCATTTTTTCTAAAATAATTGTGAAATTTATTCCTTAAATAATATGAGTATTAAATTAAATGGTATTACTCTTAATTAATTTATGACTAGACAAAGACTAAGTTAGAATTAATTAGTACATTTTTGTTGAGTTTTGATTTAATTCAAATTAATTAATTAGTTTAGATTAGCTTAAAAGGGGATTAAAATCGGACCTAGGCCAAAATTACCCAGGCCCAAACCCCTTCTCTATACACAAACACACCCAGCCCAAGACCTTACCCGGCCTGCCTAGCCCCAGTACCCAAAACGGCCTCGTTTTATCACCCTCATCCCCAGTCGTCGGATCATCTCGATCCAACGGTTCCGAACCCCACACCCCTAGACCTATATTTCTGTTCCTAAACCCCCTACCCCTCAGAACTCAGAGTCTAACACCCTCCCCCATCCGCTCCGTCTCTCTCTCTTCTGTATAACCAAACCCTAGCCGCCCTAGGATTCCCACCTTGCTCCGCCCACCGGAAATCGCCTACCGGTGGCGGATGACCTCCAAACAACCCCAAACTTTCACCCTACAAACCTTTCCTCACCCTTAACCCCCTCCCACTATCAGTTTCCCCAAAAACCCAACCAAAATCTTCGAAATTTAGATCTAGAATACTGAAAACCTAAAGGTCCATATCCGGCCAATTCAAGAACGTTTAATGACTCGTACCCACATGAGTCAATAGCTTTTGATGAGAGCAATTCATTCATGAGGGTTTGATTTGTTTCAAGCCCCGCCGGAATCCGGCCGAGGTCCGGCAACCTTTGATTTTTTCGGCCAAAAACCTTTAATGGGTATCTCCCCTTCCTTTTATCTATCCTTCTATTTTTATTGGAAAATCATGAACATGTTATACGCTTGAATTACTATTCTGTTTTTTGCATCCTTGTTTAGGCTAGTTTTCTCTTTGCTTTATTTTTGTTCTGTCCCTATTTCTCCTGCCTGTTTTACATGTTTTATTTGTTTTTCGATTAGTCTGAGCTCTGAGTACTTCACGACTACCATGTTTCAGCCTAAGGTTAACGCTGCCTCGGATAGGTGTGGTTTTCCCTAATTTTTTGAGTAATCCAGCATACTAATGTCCCTATGATTGATTCCTGCTGTTTTGGTAAACATGTCTAGCTATTGAGAATTTCTTCCTGACCTTCATTGTTAATTGTTTATTTTTGTATGATTTTTGCTGAATTGAGAGGCTTGATTGATCATGTGTAGGTTTTGTTAGCTAGTTCCTTAACATAATATGAGGACTAATCAGTCACATAGACTACCTGAGAATTAGGATAACCAAATTAACTTTAGGAACCCAACCAACTTACTAACTAACCTAAACCCTGGTTAAGATTACCTATCAACTATAGTTAACTAATGAGTTTGACTAACTAAAGTTAATAACTGACTATAACCAACTTAACCCTAGTTAGCCAAAGGGTAATTTCAGGGATCTTAGGGGGTATTTTAGGAACCTTATTTGAAGGAATCTTGGGTATAACAACCCAAGAACCTTCTAGAACTAGGAAATCAGATTTTTAGGGATTGAATAGTAATTATACAGGCTGGAATTTTCTAGAATGAGGGCAGCTATCCCAAAAGTTAAAGGTGACAGCTGCACCTGTACCTCCCTTCAGCCCTTTGGATAAGGAATATGCTAAGCATATCCTACCCAAGATCTCCCTATATATACACACACACCTTTCACTATTAGGAGGACTCTCTTTTTTTTACCCTTTTGCCTAAGGAAAAGCAGGAAGTCACACAGGGAATACACCTGTTTTTCCTTTGGTTTTCTCTTCAGTATTTTCTATTTTGGATAAAGGGCTCCCATATTAGAAGTTTCTCCATCTCTAAAAAGAAACAAATTCTTCTATAGATTCTTAGAGCAAAACAGTAATATCTGGTCCTCTTTGGTAGCTATTGGGTTCTTCTTCATCTGAAATTCATCTACTAGTATTTTTCCTAGTTTCAAATGGCTCATTCTTGAGTAGAGGTTTCCTGGTTTTCCTTTAAGTGTTGTTGTTGTTGCTGTGTTGACTCCATTTTCACCTGAAATTCTAATTTTTTTACTGCATTTGGTCATTATTTTGGGTTGATTTCTGTTGGTTGATTTCCCAATGCACATGCAAGTGTACGTGATCGACAAGTAATATAGGATTTTAAGTCCAGATATCGTACCCACAGGGACTTGTGATTAACTATCAACTAAACTATCAAACAAATAATTAACTAGAATTAATCGAAAATATTAATTTAAGAGATTAAAGAGATTAAAGAGACAACTAACTTAAATACTAATTCAATGTAATTTGATATTCTAGAGTTATGGGTTGGAAAACAATCACNTGTTGGTTGATTTCCCAATGCACACGCAAGTGTACGTGGTCGACAAGTAATATAGGATTTTAAGTCCAGATATCGTACCCACAGGGACTTGTGATTAACTATCAACTAAACTATCAAACAAATAATTAACTAGAATTAATCGAAAATATTAATTTAAGAGATTAAAGAGATTAAAGAGACAACTAACTTAAATACTAATTCAATGTAATTTGATATTCTAGAGTTATGGGTTGGAAAACAATCACGTTGAGTTTTCGACCTAATTCTTCTAATCAGGTTTATTGATTGACGAGGTTAATATTGCTCGTATCCTTCTCCCGAAGTACAACTCGCCTATTCAAGCTAATATAATGCCTATATTCCTATGGAATCAAGATTAACAAGAACACACTAATAT
>ML387348.1:0-10231 GCA_005239525.1 Nicotiana knightiana | reverse complement strand
ATATATATATATATATTGAAAAGTATAGCTGAAAAGCAATTATCTCCAGGAAAAGTTATGCCTAAAGGTTTTCTTTTTGAAAGTATATTTGAAAACCATTTGTCTTGCAGAATGATTTGAAAGAGCAGTACTTGGGAAAATATATTTTGAACATCACGTATTTTAATGATATTTGAAAGAATCAGTACTCGGAAAAATATATTTTGAACATCACGTGTTTTGATGATATTTGAAAGAGCAGTACTTGGGAAAATATATTTGAAACATCACGTATTTTGATGATACTTGAAAGAGCAGTATTTGGGAAAGTGTATTTGAACACCCCATATTTGAAAAGACTATGTTATAAAGATTTCTCTTTATAAAAATATATAAATATACATTCAGAGAAAGTATGTTTCAAAGAAGAAATTTCTCTATTCTGAAATGATTATGTCTTTAATGTTTTCAAAATGAACTCACGATTTAAAGGCTTTCACTCGAAGGTTTGACCAGTTTTATTGAGTCATTGGCTAAGGCCTGACGCGAATAAACTAATGTAGTGCTGAGTTGCTTGTGTTTTTGTTGGGTTGTAGTTCCCGCCATTTGGATCGCATCCTTCCCATTCTCTTTGCATATTTCTATTATGTTGTACGTTGATCGTGATTATTGAATTTTCTTCCGTGTTATTCGATCGTATCGTTAAATACATTGAGAAATCTTTAGATAGATATTTTGGTTCGGTCATTTATACATCTTTCCTTTTTACTTATTAGACCGGTGGTGTCTTGACTAGTGCTCGTCACTACTTCACCTAGGTTAATCTTGATACTTACTGGGCACCGATGTGTGTGCTCATACTACACTTCTGGACATTTTTGTGTGAAACTTCAGGTTATGGTTGTTGGTAGCTGCGCAGATCGTTGATGAGGAGACTCAAGGTAACCTGCTGCTGCGTTCGCAGGCTTCGGAGTCACCTTCCTGTTTTGTTTCTACTCAACTTTACTTACTTATTCCTAGACAATTGTATTTAGATTTGATAGAAAGATTTCGTAGAGCTTATGACTTGTAATTACCGGGTTTTAATTGTAAACTCTGTCAAGAATTCTATTTCGAAATTTTTAAAATTCCTTTATTATTGTTGTTGTTCAGTGGAAATGTTAGGCTTACCTAGTCCTTAAGACTAGGTTCCATCACGATACTCAACGGAGGGGAATTTGGGTCGTGACAGATATGAATTAAAATTTTAGTTTATGAATTGAACCTTTAGGATATGAATTGAAATTTTAGTTTATAAATTGAACTTTTAGTTTATAAATTAAAATTTTAGGATATGAATTGGACTTTTAGTTTATGAATTGAACTTTTAGTTTATGAATTGAACCTTTAGGATATGAATTGAAATTTTAGTTTATAAATTGAACTTTTAGTTTATAAATTGAAATTTTAGGATATGAATTGGACTTTTAGTTTATGAATTGAACTTTTAATTTATAAATTGAATTTTTAGTTTATGAATTGAAATTTTAGTTTATGAATTGAACCTTTAGGATATGAATTCAAATTTTAGTTTATGAATTGAATTTTTAGTTTATGAATTGAACTTTTAGTTTATGAATTGAACCTTTAGGATATGAGTTCAAATTTTAGTTTATGAATTGAATTTTTAGTTTATAAATTGAACTTTTAGTTTATGAATTGAATTTTTAGGATATGAATTGAACTTTTAGTTTATGCATTGAACCTTTAGGATATGAATTGAACTTTTAGTTTATGAATTGAACCTTTAGGATATGAATTGAAATTTAAGGATATGAATTAAACTTTTAGTTTATGAATTGAACCTTTAGGATATGAATTGAACTATTAGTTTATAAATTGAACTTTTAGTTTATAAATTGAAATTTTAGGATATGAATTGAATTTTTAGGATATGAAATTAATTAACTAAAAAAAGATTAGGATATAAATTAACTAAATTAATTTGTTCTTGTTTTATTTGTATAGATGGAACATCGTACTTGGATGTACAATAAGAATTATCCTAATCGGCAGGGATTGCGGGAGGATTTTGTAGAAGGGGTTGATGACTTTATAAGACATGCAATTTCACTTCCACCATACCAAAGTGAAGGAGTAATTAGGTGCCCTTGTGTGTGCGACTGTATGAAGTTTGGAAAATCGGAAGAAGTTAAGTTTCATCTTTATAGGAAGGGATTTATAGCGAATTACTTTGTATGGACTAATCATGGAGATATCGATGGTAGCCGTGGGATATTTCATAACATGGTTGTGGGTGAAAGTAGTAGGTCGGTGAAGAATACAAATCGTAATTCTAGAATTCATGATATGGTTGCAGATACTTTTAGGATGCACTTAGGGGGTGAGCCCAATGAAAATGTTGAACAAACTCCTAATGATGACGCAAAACGTTTTTATGAACAGTTAGAGGAAGCTAGTCGTCCACTACAGGAAGGAAGTCTACACTCTGAGTTGTCTGTTGCAGTTAGATTACTAAGTATAAAATCTGATTGGAATATTTCTCAAGCAGCAATGGACTCTTTCATTGACCTTATGAGCGAACTAGTTGACCCTAATATCAACTTAACTGGTGATTTATATAAGGCAAAGAGATTGGTTTCTAAGTTATGACTTTCGTCAATGAGAATTGATTGTTATGAAGATGGTTGCATGTTATATTATAAAGATGATGCAAATTTAGATAGTTGTAAATTTTGCGAAAAGCCTCGTTACAAGAGGCTTTCCAGCGGGAATATGGTCGCTATCAAGGTTATGAATTATTTACCTCTTATACCTAGGCTAAAGAGGTTATATGCGTCGATGAGTTCTGCTCCTCATATGAGATGGCACTTTGAAAATAGAAGACCACCTGGTGTTATGTGTCATCCTTCAGATGGAGAAGCTTGGAAGCACTTTGATATGACATATCCAGATTTTACTAGTGAACCAAGGAACATTCGGTTAGGTCTGTGTGCGGATGGCTTCATGCATTTTTCTGTATCTACGACACCATATTCATGTTGGCATGTATTTCTTACACCTTATAATCTACCACCCGAGTTGTGCATGACTAGTCCATATATATTCTTAAATTGTATTATCCCCGGTCCACGTAATCCGAAAAGTTTGATTGATGTATATTTGCAACCTTTGATTGATGAGCTAAAACAATTGTGGTATGATGGTGTTGAAACATATGACATATCAACCAAGCAGAATTTCAATTTGCGTGCTAATTTAATATGGACTACTAACGATTTTCCTGCGTATGGAATGTTGTCTGGGTGGATGACGCTGGGAAGCTAGCTGTCCTTACTGCATGAAAAATAGTAAAGCGTTCACTTTGAAACATTGACGAAAGCAATCATGGTTTGATTGTCATCATCAATTCTTGCCTCCTGATCATGAGTTTAGAAGGATGAAAAATGCATTCAAAAAGAATAAAATGGAATATGATTCTCCACCTCCGATACTATCAGGTGAGGAAATTTGGGAGAGGGTCCAGAACTTCAGTAAAGTTACTGAAACTCCACCTTATAGATTCCCCGGATACGGCATTACTCATAATTGGACGAAACAAAGTATATTTTGGGAGTTGCCTTATTGGAAGGATAATCTTCTCCGTCACAACCTTGATGTCATGCATATTGAGAAGAATTATTTTGACAATTTGTTCAATACAGTGATGGATGTTAAAGGTAAGACAAAGGATAACCCGAAGGATAGAATGGACTTACAAGAATATTGCCGATGGTCTGAATTATACTTGCAGACAACAAACAATGGTAAGATATTCAAGCCCAAAGCAAGTTACACATTCACTTTGGAGGAAAGACGGCAAATTTGTGATTGGGTTAAGAAATTGAAGATGTTTGAGGTTTATGCGTCGAATCTTGGAAAAAAAGTTGATATAGAGGTAGGGAAGTTGAGCCATTTGAAAAGTCATGACTGTCATGTTTTCATGGAGACCTTAGTGCCTATTGCATTTTGTGGTTTGCCTGAAAGAATCTGGAAACCCATCACAGAGATTAGTTTGTTTTTCAAAGACTTGTGTTCTTCCACATTAAGGGAAGAAAACCTACTCCGGATGGATCAGAACATTCGTGTAACATCTACTAAGATGGAAAAGATATTTCCATGTGGTTTTTTTGATGTGATGGAACACCTTCCAATCCACCTTGTACACGAGGCACGACTTGGAGGGCCTGTTCAATGCAGATGGATGTATCCCTTTGAGAGGTAATATTATAAGTTTGATGTAATTTTCTATTTTATTTGAATAATCTTGGCTAACATGACATTATATAGGACAATTGGAAAATGCAAACAATTTGTTAAGCGGAGGAATAGGATTGAAGGATCTATATGCGAAGCTTATCTTGCAAAGGAAACTGCTCATTTTTGTTCTTATTAATTTGAGAGTAATGTGCCATGTGCTAGGAATAGGCCCAATAGGCACATGGTCGAATGTGTGAATGATCCATTATATCTGCCTATGCCCATATTCAATCAACCAGGACGATGTTCAAAGGATGTTAGAAAGAGAAGTTTGAGTGATATGGAGTACAAGTCAGCTACACTTTATGTGTTTCTAAATTGTCTCGAAGTTGTACCATTTCTCAAGTAAGTATTGATTTATTAGTTACCAAAATATAAAATTTACTGTGATTACATCTCGATGCAACTACTAAAAATATTTGATGTGTCACAGTCACTTCGTGGGTCAATTTGGCCATGATGTTGTATATACTAGATTTTATACGTGTTTCAAACAATTTGTAAGTTTATCCTGATAATGTTCTAACACTATGTAGGTAAACAATGTTTGTAAGTTATGCTAACTTATGAATTTTTTTAACAATATGTAGGTAAATGATCCAAATAATGGTGTAAATCAATTTTTGAAAGATATATCTTGGGGACCTGGGCTTCAGGTCACAACAATGTCTAAGTACTTAGTGAATGGTTATAAGTTCCATACAGAGGATTGCTCTAAAAATAAAAAATAACAACAACATCGGGGTGTGGGTTCAAGGTGGTAATGGCAACCAAGTTGGAGATATTGATTATTATGGGGTGCTCAAAGAAATAATAGAACTAGAATATACAGTTTGGCTATATAAGAAATTGATACTCTTTAGATGCAAGTGGTTTGACCCAAATCCAACAAGAGGTACAAGAGTACACAACCAATATAACATAATTGAGGTAAATCATACGATGGAGTATGAACGCTATGATCCTTTCATAATTGCAAATAATGTTAGGCAAGTGTATTATGCTCCTTATACATTGTGGCGGAATAAGTCCGATTGGTGAGTCATAATAAAACTAAGCCTGTAGGTAGGGTGGAAGTTGAGAATGTGTTAGATGTTGCATATCAAAATGATATCTCCAGTGTTCACCAAATAGTGGACTATAAGTTAGAAAATGATTTGGAATATCCTGAACACATATTAGAAGAAGTTGATATAAATGAAGTAACAATTATAGAAAATGAGGACGAAGAATCAACTGATGAAGCTCAACCAAGTGAGGAAGAAGAATTCTCGGACGAGGAACAATACGTCGATGAGCTTTAAAAAGTTGGTTTTTTTAATAACTCTCGTTTTATAGCTATTTTCTTATATTTTTCAATCTAAATATGTATTATATTATGCAGATGACAGGTAAGGGTCAAGGTAACAATGACCCTACTGGTTCTCAGGGTCGAGAAAAGGCTAGGAAGGGAAAGAGGAGGGTAGAAAATAATACTCCATCTTTTCCACCCTCTTCAGAGATGCCTATTCCTATGCCTATGTCTTATCCTCCACCCCACGGCTATACTGAGCTGCCACAACATCACGAGCCCTACACCTTCATGCAGACACCAGGTCTTTCATCATAGGGCCATATGGCTATACGTCCGACAAACAGTCCAGCTGCCTCACGACCACGTGGATTGCAGGCGTCTGCATCGCATGGATCGCATCCATCCATGTCATAGCCACATGGATCACATCCATGTCACAGCCACTCGGATCACAGCTATCTGTATCACAGCCACTTGGGGTCCATCCAGCTATGTCTAAGTCACAGGGATCGCAACCATCTTCATCAGCGACTCCATCTATTTCAGGCCTTCGCCTGCGAGGTAGTAGCTCTGACCCCCCTACACCTTCCACACATGCCTCTGATATGCATGCATCGGACGGTGATGATGATGATGACGAGGACATGCATTATGATCAATATGGCAGGATCATCATAGTCCCTGAAGGTGATGGGTAAGAGTTATTTGTTATTTTTGCGTTATTGTTTTGTAAAGTTTTTACTGAGATATTAATATGTTTTTTTTTGTTAAATTGCAAGTTCATCCCGAGTAATAAGACTACGAGGATAATCACCAAAGCCATCAGAAAGTTTTATGATGGCCCTTATGCGACTTGGACTGATTTCCCATTCTCGCTGAAGGAGCAAATTTTCAATCAATTTAAGGTATAAATTTTCTCTTAAGCAGTTTAATTATTTATATTTATGATATTTTCATATAATAATTAACTTTTGAAATACAGAGCAAGTGTGTATGGGAACACCGCTATATGGCGGAAGTGGCTACAAATTTTCATCACAAAGTTCGCAAGCGGTTGTCACATACTTTCTCCGAATCTAGAAAGAAGAACAAGAAGCCTAACTGGTTACTTCAAAAATTTTGGGATGATTTGCAAAGGCAATGGCTTACCGCAAAGTTCTTAGATAAGAGCGAAAAATGAAAGAAAGCTCATGCATCTGAGAAGGGAGGCTCCCTGCACACTGGAGGTGCGATCAACCAAGGGACAATAAAAAGAAAATTGCTACGTAATTGCTTAATTTATTTTAATTTTCAAAGTATGTCTATTCTATTTATTAACTAAATTAATTTGTTTTCAGGAAAAGAAGTTGGGGCGTCCAATGAACCAAGATGAGCTATTCAAGGAGACACATATTGTGAAGAAGAAGAAAGAGACGGATCACGAAAGGTGGGTCGAGGACCGGGCCTCGACTGTATATGTAAGTTTTCACTTCTCATTAAGTATTTTAATTTACTTTTATATAAATTTTGAAATACTAATTCAATGTAAATTTTCGTATAGGGTCGCTTCCAAACTAACATGGAGGAATTCATCCGCACCCAGCCACCTAATGAGTCGGGCGAGCCAACCCAACCTTCAGACGAGGATGCTGAAAGAATATGGATGGAGTCTGCTGGCGGTCCAAAATGGGGGAAGGTATACGGGCTTCCTATTAAGAAATTCCACATCTATAAGTGTGGAATACAAGTAATATAGACTTCTTCGCAAGGCGAGCAACTTGATGGGGAGAGCCTCTCCGCTATGCGGGAGACTGTGACAAAGCTCACATCCGAGCTAGAAGCAGCCAAGGAAAGAGAAAAGGTTAGAGATGCTCGGTACCTTGGCATGCAAGATCAGATCAGAACTCTCCTATCTACTGGAGCTTTTCCCATTCCCCGGTCTCGTGAGTCATCACCAGTGGCTCGACCTGCACGTGAGCATTCCTCCCGTCCTCCCCGTGATCATTCCTACCGTCCTCCCCGTGGTCGTTCTGCCCGTCCTCTACGAGACTGTCACGACCCAAATTCCAAACCTCAGGGATCGTGATGGAGCCTAACACCACACTTTCTAGGCAAGCCAATGTTAGAACTCGAATAATTTATTACTTAAGCACAAATAAATAACTTCCAAAAGAACTTAATTAGAATAATTCCCAATAACAATAAAATAAAATAATAATAATAACCATTTAAATAAAACGGATCACGAACTAATTTTGCAAACAACTCTAAGACTACCCCAGGATCTGGTGTCATAATCCACGAACTACTAAAGAATACTACAAATAATGGCTGAAAGAAATAGTGTAACTATTCTGAATAATATAAAACAGTGTATGTAAAATAGGAGAAGACTCTCGGAATCTGCGAATGCCGGAAGATGTACCTCGTGTCTCCAAATGAATCGGTGGTCGTCCTGAGGTTCTCTACTGCTGACTAGTACCTGGATCTGTGCAAAAGAGCAAAGAGTGTAGTGTCAGTACAACCGACCCCATATACTGAGTAAGTGTCGAGCCTAACCTCGGTGAAGTAGTGACGAGGCTAAGGCGGGGCTTTAATAATTAACTTGTGATATATATATATATATATATATACGATAACACAATAAAATAATTCTACACGAACAAGAAAATATATCTGAGACAATAATTGTAAAACAGGAAGGAAATCTAAACATATCAATTCAAATACTGCAACAATAATAAAGTAACACAACCGTCTCTTTCAGGCCTCAGCTATAACCAATCCTAAAAAATTTCTAAGTTTTCAAACTTTATCTTTGTCACTACCCCAAATCCTAAACCGGCCGTGATGGCGCCTATCGTGGAACTAGGCTAGCCAATAACCACATGTTCACAATTTCTTTCAAAATCCCATTCCAAAATCCAAGAATTTCATAAATATACAATGTTTACTAAATATAGTAGGACAATAAACAGTGCCACCAACACCAAAACCCGGAGCCAACAAGTCATGAGCATCTAGAAGAATAAGCCAAAATATACTGTCATAATACAAAACCTCCGAATGAAAGCTAGATACAACAAGAAGGGAAAAAAGAGATGTTGCGGACGCTGAACAGCTACCTCTATATCCCGCAAATCCGGCTCAGCGCGAAAAAAGATGTCGAATGCTCGATATCTGCACCTGAATCTGCACGCAGAGGTGCAGGGAGTAATGTGAGTACGCCAACTCAGTAGTAATGAAAATAAATCAAGTCTAAGCGGAAAGGAAATACATAAAATCAATGCCACCAAATCACAATATAAACAACCTTACATTCCAATGGTATAACATAGATGTATGAAATTGTCATGCCTTAAAACCAACTTCAGAAAAATCCTTTGAAGAATGTATATTTTTCAACAACTTCAACTGAAAGGTTTAGTGATAAAATGAAATGAATCATATAAAGGCCCCTTGGGCAAAAAATATTCATAAGCTCAGAGTGAAAGTAGTAAAATCATAAGTAGCCCCTTGGGCAAAACATGTATCATATTCAGCCCCTTGGGCATGCCTCACAGTCACTCATAATCAGCCCCTCGAGCATAACTCACCATCACTCGTAATCAGTCCCTCAGCACCTCACAGTCACTCAGCACCTCACCGTCACTCATGCCTCCCAATCACTCGTCACTCGGCACTCGTACTCGGCACTCGGCACTCGGCACTTAGCACTCGGCACTCGGCACTCTGTAGGTACCTGCGCTCACTGGGGGTACGTACAGACTCCGGAGGGGCTCCTACAGCCCAAGCTCTATAAACAAGCCAAATCATGGCATCAATCACTCCCAGACACTCGGCCTTTCGCATATCATAACATCCCCACAATATAGGCCCTCGACCTCACTCAGTCAGACACTCTCATCATGCCACTCGGGCCATAAAATCAACGGGGTTCTCGACGCAAAATAGTATTTCATTTCAAGAAATAGTAATCATCAAATATGAGTGTCAACAATTTCACCGGAAAGACTGAGTGTAAAATCATAGTTTCAAAGTAGTGAGAATATCAGTAAAATAGCCCCCCAAGGGGTTAAAACAGATCAGCACTAGGCCCCAAACATGGCTTACAGCCCAAATTGTCACGCCCCAAACTAGGGGAGGCACGACTGGCACTCGATACTGTATTCGANAATATCGACGAACGGTCATGGCGGGCCGGTGACCAATGTTCCTTAGGTCATTCTCTATTGTCCGGACGAGTTTCGGGCGATCCGGGTCCGGGCGCCCGTGCCCCCCCAGGAAGCGTGGGCCGCGGCACACGAAAATGTCGGAATCGGGCCGAGTTTTCTCTGTGGCCCTATAGTGCCAAAATATCGACGAACGGTCATGGCGGGCCGGTGACCAATGTTCCTTAGGTCATTCTCTATTGTCCGGACGAGTTTCGGGCGATCCGGGTCCGGGCGCCCGTGCCCCCCCAGGAAGCGTGGGCCGCGGCACACGAAAATGTCGGAATCGGGCCGAGTTTTCTCTGTGGCCCTATAGTGCCAGAATATCGACGAACGGTCATGGCGGGCCGGTGACCAATGTTCCTTAGGTCATTCTCTATTGTCCGGACGAGTTTCAGGCCCCCCTGGAAGCGTGGGCCGCAGCACACGAAAATGTCGGAATCAGGCCGAGTTTTCTCTGTGGCCCTAT
>ML387347.1:942-12067 GCA_005239525.1 Nicotiana knightiana | reverse complement strand
ATATATATATATATATATATATATATATATCACCTCAGTTGTGCTTGAGTTTTGTAGCATACGGCTTTATCAGTCTCCCCAGGATGGTATAATGCACTTAGCGTGCTTATGATAGATACTCAGTAATTTGTAATAGTGAGAAAATCAGCTCTGTGTATATCTTCTTATGTAAATTTTATGTGTGGATCGGGTGGCACGTCGCCACAGTTATGTTATTTTGATCGGGTTGCACGCCACAACAATGTGATGATGAGTAAGGTTACTATATTTATTTTTCTTATGTTCTACTTCCTATTTTCTGAGAAAAGTTCATATTAGTTGCGTGAGTTGAATAGTCCCTTCCTGAGTCATTTCTTATTATCATGTTCGAGTTATGGCCTATTGGCGCGACGTGGTATCATGTGAGGCTATTGGTAATGTTGGGGTGATTTGTTGTCTGAGCAGTTCATACTGGGTGAGACGAGATTATCGGATCAGGGATCAGTGCGATAAGGTTGTGTGAAGTGTATATTAAAGAACAAATACCATTATTCAGGTTCATAATGAGGTGATGGTTCTAGTCAAGATGAGATATTCAATGATTTGTTAACTCTGCAGTTGGGTATGAATTTCTACACATCTCCTCAATTGTGGTGGTATCGTCAGCATTATAGCGGGATGTATGTATATATATCATGAGGTGCATTGGGAGCATCAGAGTCGTGGAATTTTGGCTATTTAGGTTCAGGGAGTCTCATTGTGGTCAGATGATGAGTTATTCAGTGCATGGTGCTGATTCAGCAAAGGCATGTAGTCATGTTCTGGTACGTCGTGTGGTAGTTGATACGGTGTTTATATATTATAACTAGGCCTGACAGAGAAAATTTCAAGTATTGGAACTAGGTTCTGAGCTTATTATATGGATAAAAGAAGAAATCTTCAGATTTGATCAAGCTAATGTACTCACCCTGGTTGTGGTAGCACGGGAAGGTGCTCGAAATGTTAAATTGTGATTTCAGATAACTCTAGAGCAGTTCTTAGCACGTTCGAGGACGAACATCTGTTTAAGTGGGAGAGAATGTAACGACCCGACCGGTCGTCTTGAGATCTAGCGCGTCGTTCTGCAGTTTGAAGCCGTGATCAGCTTCGTTTCGGGTATTATGACTCGTGGGTGTGGTCGGAATTGAATTTCGGGAAGTTTAGAGTTGATTTGGAAAGAAAATTCTCAATTCGGAAGCCTTAAGTTGGAAGAATCAACTAAGATTGGAATTTTGAGTAAACGACCCCCGAATCAGGATTTGAAGGTTCCTACAAGTTCGTATGATGATTTCGTACTTACGCGTATGTCCGGATCGGGTTTTGGATAACCCGGGAGCGTTTCGGCGTATATTATGGAAGATAGTATTTTAGAAAAATTTCATAAATTTGGGTTGTAAGGCATTTCAGCGTGATTAATGTCCGTTTAGGATTCCGAGCCTGGGAATAGCTCTGCATGGTGATTCTGAAGTTGGGAGCGCGATCAGAAGTGAATTCGGATGTCCGGAGGTCATTTTGAAGTCATTTGGATAAAGATAGAAATTTGTAGGTTTTGAAGAAATCCGACCGGAAGTGGAAATTTTGACATCGGGGTCGGAATACGATTTCGGAAGTTGGAGCAGGTCTGTAACGTCGAATATGACTTGTGTGCAAAATTTGGGGTCAATCGAACGTGATTTGATAGGTTTCGGCATCGGATGAGAAATTAGAAATTTTTAAGTTCATAAAGTTGGGATTTGGGTGCGATTCGTGGTTTCGATGTTGTTTGATGTGATTTGAGGCCTCGAGCAAGTCCGCATGATGTTTTGAAACAGGTTGGTATAACTGGACGGGGCCCCGGGGGCCTCGGGTGGATTCCAGGTCGTTAACGGATCAAGTTGAGAGTTTGAAGAAGGCTTGAATTTGCTGTCATCTGGTGTGACCGCATCTGCGCGGCTTTGGCCGCAGGTGCGGCTATGGCACCGCAGGTTCGAAGAAGTGATGGTCTGGCTGGGAGTGCAGGTGCGATGATATTTGCGCACCTGTGAAGTCGCAGATGCGGGCTATGGGGCGCAGGTGCGAAGTTGGCTTGAGCTTAGGAAAGCCCCAAGTGCGGAGGTTTGGTCACACCTGCAAAATCGCAGGTGCGAAAAATGGCCTGGGCCCGAGGCATTTTGGTCAATTGACCAACCGGAGTTGGGAAAGTATATAATTTGAATTTGTTACGAGTATTAGGATGAATTTTCATTGCTTTGCCCGTTATTTGGTAATTTTGGGGCATTGTGCATCCATGGGAGTCGTCGAAAGGGCTTGGAAGTCGGTTATGGGACTTCGGAGCGAGGTAAGTATCCTTTCTAACTTTGTGAGGGGAAATTGTCCCCCTAGGTGAACTAATTTAGTATGTGCTACTATCTGCGGGGGCTACGTACATACGAGGTGATGGGAGTCCGTGCGTAGCTACTATTATGCCATGTCCGGGTAGTCTAGGACCCACTAGCATGCCTTACCTGTGATCCTGCTGTAATATTAGACTGTTAATATAATCGAAATTGTAATTGAATATCTAAAGAACACTAGAGTTCATTTTCTTAATCAGCTAGAAAGAGAATTGATTTTCCTCCATGGATACTGATAAGGTGATATTATTAAACTTGGCAAATGAATTTCGGGAAAAGATTTAAATACTATTCTCTGGTTTTAAAAGAGAAATCTGTCATTTACCTAAGTATTTATTTTTCTGACGTATTCGGGGTGGACTGTTGATCGTGTATGACAGCATGTGACCGCTTCGCAATTTACATTCCGCGAACGGAGTGTTATCTCCCCTACTCTCATGGGAGCGGTTCGTACACCACGGCGGATTGAAAGATGCACTTATGGTTCGGGCCGTTCGACCCTCTGCAGTGCATAGGTATGATTATTTTATTAAAAGATGCACTTATGGTTCGGGCTGTTCGACCCTCGGTAGTGCATAGACATAATTATTTTATTGAAAGGTGCACTTATGGTACGGGCCGTTCGATCTTCGATAATGCACATAGATTATTATTATGACGGCTCATGCCGGTTGTCCTTATTCCGTATGCGCATGCTAAATTGTTAAAAGTTCTCATGGATTTTGAAGTGATAAGATATTTGGGGGGAAACAAGAAGTAATTGTTTATTTAAGATATTTGGGGGGGAAATGAGAAAGTAGTAATTGTTTATTTACTTCCAATTTTTTTTTTACTTGGACTTCAGTGCCCTATATATTTGTTGTTTTACTACTTTTACGTGTCTACCGTGTTCATCATATTCAGTTAAAGTAATTTGTTAGACCTTAGTGAGTGTCTAATTCGACTTCTCGTCACTACCTCTCTGAGGTTAGGCGGGCGACTTACTGAGTACACGTTATTTTTGTACTCATACTACACTTGTTGTGCATTTTTATTGCACAGGTACTTTCATAGTGACATGGTTGGCTTAGAGACTTAGGCGAGCTGCACCATTTGGAGGCGATCTACAGCTGACAGAGTCTCCCTCATACTGTATTTATCTTCATTTTAAATTCCTTGTCCAACTTATATTTCGGACAAGCTTTGTGATGATTGTATATATTTTTAGAAATTGCTCATGAACTTGTGACACCGAGTTCTGGGATGTGTTGGGATATATTTGCTAAAATGAAAAATTTAAACCATTATATTTACTTAACGGATTTTTATGTAGTTACTATGTAATAAAGTGAAAGGTAATGTTTTTCATAAATTCTAAAACAGGAAATTATTCGACTTAAATATTGATTGGCTTGCCTGACAATGATGTCCGGCGCCATCACGGCCTTATGGATTTTGGGTCGTGGCACACTAGTTTTATATATTTTTCTACCAGCTATTTTATCTCGTTTCTCATACCAAATGATCCCAAAATTCGATGTTTATGTCTCCAATAGATTCCTTGTAAAATTATAGTCAATTTAGGCTTTTGAATCACTCAATTTGACCTTATAATGAAGGAGATATGTAGGTTTTAATATTTGCAAATACTGCAGATTTTTAAATACGTCTCAGTGGCAATTTCGTAATTAATCTGAAAAATCTGGCAACCTAATTCTTAGTAAAATGACCATAAAATCCTCATACAATGTCCAAATTCGACAATACGGGTTTGTAATTACGATACGGATCTAATGCTTCAATCAAAAAAGAAATCAGAGCTTATTTGTTCAATATGATATCATTTATGCTTGAAGAAACGACGTCGAAACATAAGAAAAACGAGCGCAACACAATCCAAACCTATTCGAAACTCTCCCGAGCCCTCGGGGATCTAAACCAAACATGCATGTAAGTATAAAAATATCATACGGACTTGCTCGTGCGATCAAATCATGAAATAACATGTAAAACTATGAATTAAACCTCAAAACTCATCATTTTTCTCAATAACACTTCAATTTCACTATTTCTCAACCAGGCATCCGAATCACGTCAAATAAACTCCGATTCTCACAAAACTTCACAGTTAGTATTCAAATACTATAACAAATCTGTACCGGGCTCCGAAACCAAAATACGAGCCCGATACCAATGATTTCAAACATTAATTCTTTTCTTATTTCCTTAATAATTCAGCAAAATAATTTCTTTCAAATATTGATTTCTAAGGCTTGGGACCTCGGACTTCATTTTCTGGCATACGCCCAAGTCCTATATTTTACTGCAGACCTTGCGGGATTGTCGGAACACAAATCTGGGTCCGTTTACCAAAAATATTGATTGAAGTCAACTAAAACAAAATTTTAATTCTAAAAATTATTATTTCTTATATTATCACATAAATGCTCTCCGGTTTCACGCCCGAACTGCGCATGTAAATCTAGGTAATTTATATTAGTCTTTTTATGGCTAATAAGACTAGAACGGAGTCTTAATTTATAAATGACCCCTTGGGTCATCACACAAAGTGTGATGGAATAGAAGAAGACGTAAAGTAGAGCACTCACTATTTAGTAATTTCAAAATCGTATTCCCCGGCAATGGCGCCAAAATATAGTACGCTCAAATTACACCTATATAAATGGTGTAAGGCGGTCGATGTCAAATATAACAACCCAACTAGGTTGGGTCGAATCCCATGGGGAATAGGTGTGAAAATGTTACTTGAATAGTGTGAAACTTGACTTAAGTCGTAATCCTACTCCGTTAGCTCAAAAGAGAGTGTTGTAACTTTGAATTATCAAGAAACCTATTTTGTTATGAGATAGAATTAATTTAATTAAGGAAACCAAGGTTGTGTTCCGATCGATGGAATGTAACCCTATCGGTGTTAATAGGATATATTTCTAATGGAAGGTCCTTTGATATGAAAATGGTTCCTAAATGACTACCCAATATTTTCCAATAATTAGGTAGTATTTCCTCTTTATGATTTTCCCAAATATAAAAGAGTTACAGTTAAAAACAACCAATATTTTCCAAATATAACCCCCTTATTCCCAAGCAATTCTATTAAACAAGGTTTAACGCCTTGAGTTTTTTCTATTCAATTCTACCAAACCCTAACCCACTCTTCCAAGTAAAGATAGAGCAAAAGGGCATGAGTCAATATGTGCAACATCAACAATAAATGAAGAGTGAGAAATGAATAGATATCAACCGACCATTACATATATATATATATATATATATATATATATATTCAATGGTAAACACCCATTAACATTACACCCATTTAGGGTCCACAACCTTAGTATTTAAGACTAGCTACTCATGCTAGAATCCAAGAACAAAAAAATAAATAAAGTCATAAAGCTTAAAAAGATGACAAGATTCTCTGTTCAAAAGCTTCCAAAATAATGGAGTATTTAATGCTCTATATGTAGCCTCTTTTTCTGACAAGATGTCCCACAAAAATCCTAGTTAATCTATTTATAATGGGCTAAAATTCGAGGTCAAACTATGACAAAAATACCCCTGCAGATCACATCTACGACCGCAGAACGGGTCGCAGAACACTTTCACGGCCCGCATAACTACAATTCCATCGCATAATTGAGTGTCCAGTTGCCCTGCTGTTCATTGCACTTTTGTTATGCGGTCCGCACACTGATTTCGCGATCGCAATTAATACCGTAAAATTGTTCTCGCATAAACTCTTTTTGCACTTCTGCGGTCCGCACAAGCATTATGCGACCACACAATCCACTCTCAGAACTGGGAACACCTGTTTCACTCTACGATTGGACAGTAGCCCGCACATCACTTTTGCGATCGCGAACCTGCCACATTTCTAACCTTCTGTGGGTTTTTGTCATCTTTTCTGTGTTCTTGGTTCTTCAAGTCTGGTTTGTTGCAAAACACCAAAACTACATAATAAATAACTTAAAATACTTTAAAAGATGAGCTAAACTTTATGTAATTAGTATCAAAAGTCCCGCAATTTTACGGCACATCAGAAGCACAATTATTATGTGGCCAATCAAGTAGCTCATCAAATCTCTATAATAGCGAGTCTACCACTCTACGCAAGCCTATTCTCAGGTTGTAATGTGAAATAAAGGAATTCAACAGGCAAGGATAACTCAAATAGACAACTAAATCATGGCGTGAACCTAAGTCTACCCGGACATAATTAAGAATTCTAGCATATCCACGGACACTCATCACCTCATACATGCGCAGCTCCCACAACATGTAGCATATAACAATAATAACACCTACGGGGTAAATTTCCCCTCATAGAGTTAGACATGAGACTTACCTTGCTGTGAGGTTCCATAACCGGCTCCAACGCCTCTCTAGCACCTCAACCGATGTCCACCGATCTGAAACTAGAAAAATTCCACAATTTCCATAACTTTTCATGTTTAAATCCACATATTAACAATACATTTAACAAACAAGGTGTAGAATTCACTTTCTTCAAGATTGATGATGCAAATGGCAATCCAAAATTTCCCCAAAGTTAGCGCCCACGGAAGAAATGAGGTGAAAATGAGCCAAACCCCCGATTTTAACATAACACTGCCCAGTACGACCTTCTTCGCGAATGCGGAAAGTCCCTTGCGTTCACGAAGCACAACCAACTTCTTCCCTCCAGTTCCTCCACGCAAACGCGAGATAGGGCATGCGAATGCGAAGCTTTACTAGTGTGCCCATCGCGAACGCGGCAGCCCTTTCACGAACACGAAGATCGATTCCCCTTCTATGCCAGCTTCTCTTACGCGAACATGACCAGGCCTTCGCGAAAGAACACAACTACCCAACCCTTCGCGAACGTGACTGCCTTATCACGAACGCATATAATAAAAGGCCTCCAGCTCTATTCCTTCTTCGTGAACGCGGGAGACCCTTCGCGTTCATGAAGAACAAACCTAGCACCAACAAACCAGCAACAACAACAACTCAGCCTAACTTAGTCTGAAATCATCCCGGAATGACGCCAAACTTTATGTGCAAGTCACAAATCACAATACGAACCCATTCCAAGGCTCGAAATCCTAAATAGACATCGATAATACCAAAGTCCTATTCAAGTCAAACTTAGGAATTTCTAAAAATTTCAAAATGCCAACTTTTCACAATAAGCGCGATTCACAATTTCTTTGCTGAAGACGCTGTTAAGCCCAAAGTTTGAATTCCAATTTATTGCCCTTATTCCAAAAGTCTAAAGTCCTTCCCATTTTCACCAATTCTGACCTACCTTTATTTATGGGATATTTGAAGGAGAGATTTGTAACTTTTTCTATAATATTCTCTCTATCTCGAAGAATTAGTTTGATTCTCCCTATAAAAATAGTTAAGGAAAAAGGGGCGCTGCTCCCGGACCACCTGACACTCAACCCGAACATACGCCCAAGTCCGAAATCATCATACAAACCTATTGGAACCTTCAAATCCCGATTTTGAGGTCGTTTACTCAAAAGTCTAGCCTTGGTCAACTCTTCCAACCTAAAGCTTCCGAATTGAGAATTTTCCATCCGGATCAACACTCAACTTCCCAAAATTCAGTTCTGACTAGTACAAGTCATAGAACATGAAGTAAAACTACTCAAGGACTCAAACCGCTGAACGATGCGCTAGAGCTCAAAATGATCGGTCGGTCGTTACATTATCCTCCACTTAAACATATGTTCGTCCTCGAACGTGCCAAGAACCATTCTAGAGTTGACCAAAATCACTGTTTAACACCTCGTGCACCTACCCATGCCACCACAACCCACGTGAGCACATTAGCTCCAGCCAGACTGTAGATCGTCCCTTTTACCTTGGCCAACAAGCCTTAGGACCAAATTCCAACATCTAAATTTCTCCACGAAACCTGATTCCAACATATGAACACTGTAACAATCTCAACCAACGGTACCAAATATGATCATGCACCCGTGCTGAGATCACCCAATGCCCTGCACAATTCGTATGTCCATAATAACATCCTCCGACTACAATAACTGCAAATTCACAAACCAGATGCCCGTAGTATACCTCATAACACATTTAAGCCCGGTTTCAACCCTTACAATGTTGCAACGATGAAAAATATGTGAAGGAATTCATAACCACTCATTAAATCAATAACACATGTAGTTCTCCGCTTGACAAGAACCGTTACCTCATTCTGAACTGAATAGTGACATTTTCTCCTTAATATACCTTACATAAATCTGATCGCACTGATTTCAGGTCCAATAACCTCATCTCATCCAGTACAAGTTGCTCGAGCAATAAGCCACCTCAAGCACTGACTAAAATCTCATATGATGCCATCAATGCGCACACAAGCTACAACTCAAATATGACACATAAGGAAGAACGAACTCCAGCAAAGAACTTCCCAGCCTGCGTAATGAATAAACCAGCAAACAGATGTTGTGAACCTTTCTCCGATATGAGAAATAAGACACACAAAACAAGTATAGGGAAATGTACTCAACATTTCACTGTTGCGGAGTGCAAACCGATCCAAACATCTCACGAAATTCTTGAATATCGACTACAAGCATGCCAAGTGCATAAATACGGCCCTGGGAAGATGGATAGCGCCACATGCTACAAAAATTCAAGCACGACTAAGGTGAAATAATGACAAACTATACTGGACCACAACACACATGCGAATAATAAATATGGCTCACAACCCACATGGCTACTATAATATTACATAGAATAGTTGACGACAAGAATAACATCCAACACCCAAAGACTCTTACATAAGCAATGATATGTTGAATGAACACACTCGACCTATCGTAGAGCATACATTCACATAAGATCTACTAGCGGACGTCATGCCAATTCTGATCATCCCATACTAGGACAATACCCTCTCAAGGATCCACACTGGCCCCATTCATGAAACATAAGATTAGCCGTCAAATCCGGAACAAACTCCCCCCATCCACAACCAAAGGAATAGGGCGCCTCTCGGTCATAACCTCTCCCGTCGGTGACAGTACCAAAATCTGCATACGTGATTTCAATATGTAACAATCGAATCACGTCACACATGTACGATCTTCTCGTGGGATAAACTCCCACAACCATCCACACCGGGTAGTAAAATCTGAACACTAATGGACATCGACCATGCTATTTCCCTATTTCTAGTCAAGCATCCTCATTTCAATACCCAACACTTCTTCCACAAAGCAGACCATCATCAGGCTGACAAAAAATAGTTCTATCATGCTCTGAACATCTGAAATTTTCCTCCGTTCCTCCGAGCTCGTGACATTCTTACCAAAATCGAACCGCAACCTTGATCCTCAACTTCAAATTTCCATATCGCTCCCTGCACCTATCATGTCGCTACACAAGAGTCCAAGAATTTCAACATAATCCTTGAACCACCAGTAGAATAAACATTTCATCGGCTAGAACCCCTTTCACTCCACTCATTTCAAAAGAACAATTTCAACACGCAACCAAATTCCCATAACCGCGGAAAATCAAACCTCAAATTGTGGTCTAAACCACCATAACTCTTCTGGGACTAATTTACACATAGCAGGCCATCATAATCAAATATCTCCAAATCAATCAAATTACGCTGGTTTTCATGACTGCACGTATAGCCACGAATCACATGTATAGCCTTATCACACCGAAGGGACTGATCATTTTCGCAACCATGCTGATTCAAACCATTACGAACTGACTCAACTTCGTCCAACTTACTTTTGACCTGCCTTTGAAATAATAGTTCTATTCAAACACGGTCCGCACCTCAAACAAAAATCATCCGGCCACATCGTCTCACTACCCATCAGCCATCTCATACCCTTCTTACGTACTCAATAGTATCCTCAACCGATACAACCATTCTGAAAGACCTCCTGCAGATCCAAAGTTATTTCTCCTATTTCTCTAACACTGCACCGTAGACCCAATGTTGGCATAGAAGTTTCCCAAGTGTTCCTCACACTCTGCTGCGAAACCCAGTCCTCAACCATATAACGAACCCAAAATCTTTAAACACCACACTTTAATTCTCGAACCCGTTAGAACCATTATGGGTAGACCCACTGTGGCCTGGTCCCGAATATATAACCAAACTCTCATGCTCTGCTAGCACGTGAACACTCTCAAAGAAGCAACCAAACGAATTATTTCCCTTGCCTATCACATCCACAAGAAGCATAAATACTAAGTCATCCCCAACACCTGCACCTGAATCAATAAGGCGAAATGTAACACATACACATCAAATTCCTTATCCAAAACTCCTTGTCCTCTTGGGCATAACTAATCCACAAATGCACCGATAACTAGAAACTACATAGGCACACGACCACGTGACTCACTCATAGACGGTGGGCTCCCCCTCTTAGCTTTACGTTACCACCATATAGATCCAAACCCCATAATGACCTCATCTTCCCAGTTACCACGATCCCACACTGTTGCTCAGCCAAATTCCTCATAAGCTCTTGTTGGACTAATCATAACACATCCCAAATTATCTGCCACGGTCGTACATTCGGCCTCCTTGATGCGAGACTAAATTGCACAGTTTAACATGTGATATACCTTACATTTTATGCGCATTAATGATAAAATTACACTTGTTATGTGCTTAATGGAGTTTATTTCATGTGTAGGTGAATTGGAGATGGAAACGGAGCTAAAGGAATGCAAATACGTCCAGAATA
>ML387345.1:0-29462 GCA_005239525.1 Nicotiana knightiana | reverse complement strand
GGGGGGGGGGGGCTCGGACCCGAATAGAGCGAAATGGATATATAGGATTTATATAGGATATAAGTAAATTCAGGATTGAACCACCATTGGTTGATTGTTTTTTTTCGAGTTTATGATTTGAACAGAGGAACAATATAGGGAATTTATGGCTCCAAGGGTTTGGTTCAATTGGCATTTAATTTAGGGTTGAACATGAATAAAGCGAAATGGATATGGAGGATTTATATAACTGACTCGAACTAATTAGTATTGAGGTGTACTTAATTGATTGTTCTTTTTTCGAGCTTTGACCTGAATAGAGCAAAATGGATATATAGGGGATTTATGGCTCCGAGGGTCTATTATCCATTTGGAAGATGAAAAGGTGGATTTCTCAGTCATGAAAAATGGATATGGGGGATTTATATAGCGGACCTTAACTAATGTAGTATTGAGACGTTGTTGATTGATTGTTTTGTTTTGGGTCTTTATCCTGAATAAAATGAAATGGACAGAGAGGATTTATGGCTCCACGACATTGGCAATGGTAGGGAGGCCCCGTTACCTATGGTATGCGCCGCTGTGCTGAAACACTAGATTTGTTGGTCATAAAGAATGGATATAAGGGATTCTTATAGCTGATCCTAACTAATTTAGTATTGAGGCGTGGTTAGTTGAATGCAGTGTTGTGAAGAGCGTGAAGTGAGGAAAAGCAACAACCCCCATTTCACGAGAAGCGAGAAGCGAAGCGCTCGCTTTTTTTAAGTTAAGCAGAATTTAAAAAAAAAATTAAAATTTAAAAGAACAACTACATAACACATAAGAAAGGCAATAAGAACTAAGAATAAATGATATAATAATTGGGCAGAAACTGGAAAAATTGGGCATAATTTTTCTGAAAAAAATTCGCCAGCATTTCGGCGCTTTTTGGACGTTTAGAAAAAGAAAAAGAAAAAGAAAAAGAAGAAGAATGAATATAAAAAGTGCAGAACATACCTATTGAAAGTTGTTGTACTGTTGAAGAAGAAGAAGAACAACCTTAGTTGATGCTTTGAGATTATTTCAGAAATCAGAAGTTAGTGAAGATGTCGCTGTTGTTTGAAGAACCCTAGTTTCTCGCTGCTGTTGAAGTATCGAAGAAGTCGAAGAAGTCCAGACTGTTTAGAATACCAAGTTTTTAATAAAATAGGGCTTTGGGTATTTTAAACAAAGAAGCGGTCGCTTTTTCGTACCAGAGTCGCTTTTAATGGCAGAAGCGATGAACTGTGCGCTCCGCTTTGCTTAAAGCGAGGAAGCGCTCGCTTTTTTAATCACTGGTTGAATGTTTTGTGTTGGGGATCTGTCCTAAATAGAACCTAATGGTGAATATAAGTGATCTATGGCTCCATGGATTTGGTTCAACTGGCAAAGGTAGGGCGGTCCATTACCCGTTGAGTTCGAAGCTGAAACCTCGAATATTTCCGTCATAAAAGGAATGGATATAGGGATTTATATAGCTGATCCTGACTAATTTAGTATTGAGGTTTGGGTGTGTGTGTTTGTTTTGGGACTTTGGCCTGAATAGAGCATAATGGATATAGGAGAGTTATATAACCAATCCCAACTAATTTACAAATTCAGGTCTAGTTGATTGAAGTGACTTCTCCTTGGGCTCTGGTTTTGACAGTCTGTACGGACTGCGTAGATTGATGTTGTTATTGATGGTTTAACTGATTGTGTATGATATGGAGAGGATGGACGTGTTGCTTCACCTCATTATACAATCACTGATCAGATTCTTGACCACATGAATTATTTATGGAGTGTGTGGAAAAGACTTCAAGATACGTACTTTTTTTTACATGTAACATTAAAACTTAAAGTTTCTTATTGATCTGGTCTTCCTAGATGTTGCTTTCTAGACTGTAGCTAATGGAGTGGTTAATTCCAATCGGACTAGTCTCGAGGATGCTTATAGGTGGGTCTAGGATTCTAAATTGATATATTGTGGAGTGTGGCTGCATTCGCTATATCTTTGTGACGAGTGTGTGTGTGTGTATATTTTGAAGAAAAAGATTAACTCTTTATGCAACCACAACCAACATAGACAGGAAAAACAACTTCCTTCTGTATATTATTTTATTATTTAGAATAATGGAATAACTCTCGAACCCTTATATAAATGCCTCTGCATCTGCTTACAATATGTTTGAGATGTGCTAGGAAATAATGAGAATGATAAGTGCAACTTCGAGTGGGGAGCGTAGATTAGAGCAGAAACATACTCTTACTTGGGCTGTATTAGTTGGATTACAATACCCGATTAGCCGCTTGTAGAGAGAATATGCATAAGACTATGTCACTAAACTCCTCCTGTCAGCAAAACCAGACCATGGTTAAGCTGGTAGATGACCTATCAGAATTTTGTACCCTTCACATTTTACGAGTTGCACAATGCAGTTCCAAACTTGCTGATAGCTGATTCTACTACAAGGATTTAATTTGCTGAAGTTGAGATCCATTTCTCTTTCAAATATATGTAGGGACTGGAAAAGGCATTAAATGGGCATATACCTTGATTGGTGGAGATAGTCTTTTATATTCTGATGTAGTGAAGTTAACTGGAGATAAATTTTTGTTTAGAGTTTTCTGTTGTTTGATATCATTCTGCCTGCATGATCTTTTGTTCTTACTGAGTAAAATCAGTATTGTGTTGCCTGTTCTCTCAGAGTACAATATGATGACGGAGAGCAAGACATACATGTCTAGAGGTTTAATGTAGAGGGTTCAAACCCTAAATTTAATATGCTTCAAAACGAGATTAAGCTCAGCTTAACTCAGTAAATTAGATGAGCAGTTTTATTAGAACATTTATAAAATTTTACAAGGGGATAAACATTTTCACACTAATAGATAAATGTACTTTGATCACCAATGATATAATGTTTCAGAGAAGTCCATGAGAATTTATGTTATTAGATATTTTCCTTTTTCTTTTTTTTGTAAAATCACAATTCTGTGCAAACATAAAGGATCCTAATTTACGACTCTAGTCATACCATGCTTTTTAAAGTGAAACTCAAAGTTCCCTATTTTTCACATTCATTATTCGATCAAGTAGAATGTCATCGAATGTTTATCTTCTACTTTTTCCTTTCGAATGTGATAAAATAAATTTCCATAAATGAGGATGTCACTCTCGAGTTAAATTCTCAATATTTATTTTGTTGCTTTCTGCATCAGTCAGCTCGCTTACCCGTCTCTAGTACCTTTGGCCAATTATGAAGTAAACTTGTTCTCCTCCGACTTGCTACATAAATTTGTTTCAACCTCATCAGATTTGTTTCAACCTCATCAGCTACAAGTAACGATAAATTCTTTTGTCAAGTTGAGGTGCTAGAGATGCATATATGTTGGTTGATATTCTAACAAATATATCTGTATAAAGAAAAAAGATATCAAACCAAATATATATATCTGCTCTTCCTTCTCAAAAATAATAAAAAAAATTCCTTCTCAAAAGTATATATGATTCTTGAGTTTGACTTAGTTGATAACCTTGTGTGTCTGATCCCTTCCTCTGTTCTTTATGCATGCAGATATGTGCAGTACTACCTGGAAAAGGAGAAGTTAGAACACAGATACTAAAGCTGTGTTCTTCATATGTCTGAAGAAAACCTCTATCTCCTTTTTGCCATTTTCAACAGGAAATAAGTTACTATTGTTGATTATTTTTTGGAACTTCTCATTCTGGAGATACTCACTTTTTATGGCCTATAAATTGCAGTTAACCTCTGTATGGTCTTTTGAAAGTTTTGTGCATCCTAATCTTCTCCAGAAATGGAGTCTGAAAAAAATAAGTTGTAATACCTTTCATTGACATGCTATTAGATCCATGGACAAGGAACCATGTTCATTCAATCGTGCTATTTTGGGCTTTTTTAATCAAGTCTCAAGGAATGGTCATAACTCATAAGTTGTGTTGCCATGTGGGATGGCATGAAAAGGGTGCTGCATTTTTATTTTTTTGCATATGGTTTATGTTGGAAATTGAGGCTTGTTTATCTTCCGTCGTCATTTGTTCTCTTCTTTTTCTTTTTATTTTTTGGGGGCGGGTAAGACAAAGTCAAGGTAAGTTATGTCAAGTTGGATCAAGTTTCCAGTTTGTCATCGTTTGTGGTGCTGCGGTTCTGTGTGTGTGCTTATTTCAAACCACTTTGGCATTTTGTTAGCATCTGAGAGAAGTCAACTCCATTTTGTTGTGTACCTTGGGACTGAATTTCACCATTGATATTTGATTCTACAATTAGTTGGTACATGCATGTAGAACAAATTTGCTAGGCATTATCCCTGTGAAGCTGAAATGTCACTTTTGTCAACTAGGATGAGCATTTTATGAGCTTTTGGCTGAAGTTTAACGAAATGGATGAACTTTTTATGATGTTGTATGAGCTTTTGGCTAAGTTTTCCAGCTGAGAAGAAATAAATGTGAGCTAATTTCTCTCAAGTATTGATAGCTATAGTTGTTTGTGCTTGTGCTAGGTAGTAGGTATCCAAAAAAATATACTCGGGCAAGCACAAACTGGGTCAAATGCTATCATTATTTTGTTTAATAAGAAAAGTATTGTCAGTATGGATGATTTTGTGGAATCTGCTATGTTTGAAGACTTGGACTGTCTTTACGTTGTACTCCATGCAATTCTTCATTGTCGAATTAAAATAGAAAGAGGTGAGAAATGGCAACGACTAGCAAATTTATCTTCGTGTATCCCGCTAATTTGATGCTAAATGTATTCTTGGAAAAAAGAAAGCTTTGGGGATTGGAGCAAATGGAATGAATCTTTAGTGGGTCACTTGTTTTCCTTTTACGGGATTAAAATTTTCAAATTTGTCATTGTACTTTGCTAAAAGTTCTACAATTATCCTCTGTTAGAAGTTGGGTTTATTTGGGTCCTTGACCTTGAACTTTTGAGAGCTAAAAACGTCCTTATTTTATTGCATCCGTTCAATTTGAGATATATAAATAAATTGACAGCACAATTTAATCATACATTAATATAAAGTATCAATTGGCTCGTTTATTACATTAATAATAATAATTGCTTCTCGCTCTTTCCTTGATCCTGCATGATTATGAGATGCTTTGTGCACCGGGTTGACCAGACTGCCCAGACAATCATGAAGACATTCTCCCGGGTTAAGTTGTTTAAGTCGAGTAGTAGATTGTAATGAGCAGAAGGAGCACTAGTTTTCGCTTTGATGCAGTAACCATACATGCTTATACTGATTTGAGCAAATATTGTGATTATAAACTGGCCTTAGCTTGACATAACACTGTTATATTTGGAAGGAAATGAATGAAACTTTCCAGGTCATGCTCAACAAAGGTTACTCTGTATCGAAAAGAGTAACGACATTACCATAAATTCATTCTTTGATTATAACCTTTTTTCATGTATTTGTAAATACTTTTAATAACAAATAAAGTATAACTAATACTTTTTCATTTAGTTTCTTAAATTTCAAGTTAATGAGTTATTGCAGATGATTCAACCTTTGAATATCGGATCCCATAATTCCTTTTTAAACTGTGGTACGTGATATAGATACTGTCTAATTAGAAGAATTTTAATCACTCAGCATTTACACACAACCAATTCATAAATGCTCTTTCTCCGTCCGTGGCGGGGTTCAGAGTTGGAGAGTCGAAATAATTTTTCTTTGACCATGGATATTTCATATGTCCTTTAGATATTTTGAATTGTTATTATAATTTAATCGTACTTTTTATGTAGTTTTCAAGTATACAAATTTTATTTCAAAAAATTGAAAGATTCTATGCCTAAATTTACGGTCAAAATTAAGAAGTTTGACTCTTGAAATTCGAATTCCGCCGCGTAAATTGGGATAGAATAAGTAGTACATCTTTTTCCCCACACTTGGGGGTCGTTTGATTAGTCTGGCATGTTATACATAGGAGTATATTTGGTTCATTTGATTAAAAATACATAATATACTAGTTATAATATAAAATACGTACATTCAGTTATTTCTGTAATAAAATTCATATGTAACAGTCATTCACTAGAAAAGTCAAGTTTTCCTCTGAACTAATTTTTTAAGTTATATTTTTTATTAAATTGTATTTGCAAAATAATTCTGGATAAAATAAAATAACATATATAAACTGAAATATAAATGAAACATAAGTTAATCTGAGCCCACTGAATTCGCAGTGTTTCCTTAAGGAATTTAATATCCTCCTAGTACCCAAGGTTATGAATTATTTTCTCCTGTGATAGAACGAATTACACACTGGTGTAGTGGTACTTCAAACCCTAGTGTTTCAGTGAACACAAAGTTCGGTAGCAAATCACTCTTACTGTTGCTTTCTTTGAAGTTAAAAGTATGCAGAAGAAAAGAGGAGAACTCAGAAAATTGTATGAAAAATCTGAGAGAATGGACTTGTATCTATAGCCAATGTTGGGCTGAAAATTGAAGAGGTGCAACTCTTCAGAATGGTTGTTTATGCAAAATGGCCATAACATAAATTGCTATTTACTCAACAATAAATCGGAAATTCAAGAGGGAGGTTAATTTTCAGTTACAAAACTGAAAAGCGGAAAACCGATAACGGACCATTGGATTTAATATTAATATTCGTTTTAATATTAATATTATGTTATTAAAATAAATATTTAATAATATTTTTGTTAATATTTTACTATTAACAAATAAATTTGGTCCAAAACTTAATCAATTAATCAATCTTTTGACCGAAGTCGAAGCCGAGCGACAAGACGGCGCGAGGCTTGCCTTCTTCTCAACTCTTTAAGAGCTAGAAGAAGAGCAATTGCTTATATACCCATCAAAAACCTCTTCCTCTTTCAATATGGGACAATGTCCCTTTGTCAAAGAGGGAAACTCATATATTACTCAAATATTTCATTTTCAATCAATTTCTCATTCGCCTCTTTTCAGCATTAATATAACTTAAAACCCAACAATATTTAACTTCGGTATAACAACTTTTTACCTATAACAATAACACTCTTTGTAAATTACCCCTCTATAACAACCATATAGAAATATGCACACAATCTTTTTCATTAAACAAAGTTTATATCTTGCATAAGATATAAGATTTGAAGATTTGCACATGATATATTTTTTATTCGACAAATTCTAAAAAATATTTAGAAAGAAAATTTAACTGCTAAGGTCTTAGATTGTCTTCAAAAGAAAGCTATTGGATACATTTTTGCTGAAACTTTGGACACGAATTTTCCCCAATTTAAGTTTTATATTGCTAGTAAGAGAATGAAATCTACAAAACAGGCTATAATTATAAAGTTCTTTCATTAATCTTGAAAGAATTTATTTTTCTAGGTAGCTTTCAAATGTCTGCCTTAGAGTTTAAATAGCTGTGAATTTTTAATAATGTAATAGCTTTTTCAATATTTAACTAGTGAAATATGCATATCATTTGAGATTCTAAATTTGAATAATTTTTAGGTATCATTATAAAAGGAAAAGTAATTGATTTTTGGATAATTTTTATCTATAACAACAAAAAAATATTTAAAGGTCAAATAATGTTATAGGTGTCTAACAATCATTCACTATATAAGCCAAACAATATCAAAACAAACAAGATTGTTATAGAGATGGTTGACTTATTTGACTTTAACGTTTCCTTTTTAAAAAGATTTTGGGAGAAAAGAAAAGATTAATAATCTTGGGTTGTTATCCCACGCCTTCTCTTCGCTTTAGAAAGGAGCGCTAGTGGACACAGGGAGGGAGCAAGCGAAGCATATCGTTCGTAATGAAAAGAAAGATACCACTCGTTCGCCTCTTTGTTTGTACGCAAGCGCAAACACATGATCTTTGACCAGGACTAGGAACCGATTCGAATTGGTTGTGGGTATAAGAACAAATTCACAATTGTGATATAAATAATCTCGAAATTATTATCTATCCTTGTAATTAAACGAGCCCTTGGGTTAATAAATGTTCTTTTTCGCTTAGTGTATCACTTAACTAAGGTTAATAAATAATCCATTTTTTAGCTTAGTGTGTGCACGAAGCTCAAAGCTGTAAGGCGCATGTACTCTCACTGTTTTCAAATTTCAAAAAGCCGCTTTCTCTTCTCTTCTCTCCACATTCAACCCCACTGCATTCTCGCCTCAGGTTTGCTTATTCTTGCTCTCCATTTTTCATTTTGGCGATTTCATTGTTTTTTTCCCCACTTTTATACATTTCACTTGTTATATAATAATAAATCTATATATATGTGTGCAATATTATTCGTTGTTGTGAATTCATTTCTGATGTGTTTTTTTTTGTTGCCAACAAGATGGCAATTTTACGAATGCTGACTCGTCCCTAAGGCACTGTATATATTGGGGAAGTGAATTCAGGATTTAAAAGTAGTGAATCCTTTTAATGTATATGAACACATTAAAATTTTAATCTATTTTTTTAAAGCACATGTATATAATCCGAGTTCGAGATAGTGGGTTGCATCCACTACTAATGCTACTCGAAACAAGGTTTTGTTTGTGTAGTGATTTGCTAATTGCTATTTTCGTATTTCAGCTTCTCAATCTTTTTAATTTTCCCCCAAAAGATTCTTTCTTTTTAAATTTTTTTTAAAAAAAGATTCTTTATGTGAGGTTAAACTCAGTCTATGTGAGTTTCCAAAAGCATAGTCAATTATGAAGGTTGATGAGTAATATAAAAGTAGTCAATTATGATGAATTTATTTTCAATTAGTTTGGAATTGAGGCATAATTGATTGATTGATTGATTTCTTTGTGTGGAGTACAAGAGTGGACTATAGAGGTATTGACTGTTGTTTAACTATAGTTCTATTTGGTGCTTTTTTCTACTAGCATTTACTAAAGGTGAGCAGGGTTGTATGAGTTTTTCTCTTATTTTATTTTGACCATTTGGGGATACAGAAGTCATCTAAATATTTCTGTTGGGATAGAATGATTCATGAGTTTTTGTTCTGTTATAACATAGAGAACTTTAGTGTTAGAAGACCACTATTAGTCTTGAAAGACAAATTTTAAATAACGGGAATGAAACGTGTCCAAATGGAGCGGAATGAATATAAAGGATTCATATAGCCGACCCCAATTAATTTGTAATTGAAGCTTAGTTATTACAGTAGTTTTAATTGTTGCTAGACGCTTCTTTTTGGTCACTTATGGAGGCATTTAGATTTTATGTTAAATTAGAGCTCGTGATTGATGATGTTGTCAAAAGCGCGCTCAAGTCCTGAAGCAAGGCGCAAAACATGATGAGTGCTCCGCGTTGCTTAGCGGGCGCTCGTCATCAAGGCTCTAAGGCATTTGTTTCCTTGCCAATGAGTACAATCCAGAAGAGGCGACACTAAACCGTTGATGTTTCACTTTATCGTAGTTTTTAAAAAAAAAAATCTTTTCCATATATTTGTTATTCGTGTCTTTCTTCATTAAGGCCCTCGCTCTATTTGCTCTTTGCGCTTAAAGCTCCAATGGATCTTAGAGTTTTTCTGCGCTTAAAGCTCCAATGAACACTGGATTGGTCAAATGTTGGGAATTTAAATAGTACCGCACTGCAAAGCCACTAGCTTAGAAATGTACCGGCAGTTTAAGGGTGTTATCCATGTGTAACATTCTTGAAAAAAGTTTGAATGTATTGTATTGGTAAACAGTACAGTAACTAATCTTCCAATTGGCGAGAGTAATTTCTGCTTCCCATGATTGGTTGACATCTTTATGCAATTAACAAATGACCTGTACTTAATATGATTTGCAGGTGAAAAAACAGTTAGAGGTATTTGTTTCACTTTTCAGCTCCAAATTGCATTACAGTAAATACTCTTTCTTTTTCTGATCAGGGAAGGTTTTTGAGTACTACAATCAATGGCAAATGAAAATGGCACAAATAGTTACGAGGAGGTCCGAAGGCAAAGGGTTCTGGACAATAAGAAACGATTCGAGGTAGTAATCTTGTTAAGGCAAAATATCTTTTACTTCTGTTGATGGTACCTTGGATGCTTCTTTGAAAGAGAAATTAAGTGATCGAAGGCTTACATGTGGATGATCTACCAATATCAACTTTATGAAATATTAGGCGGCGTTTGGATTTGATTTGGTTCAAGTTTTCGAAAACAATTCTGGTGGAAAGTAGTGTATGTGGATTAGTTTTATGAACAATCTTTTGGAGAAAAGTTTTATGTGTTCATAAAACCTACCTTTTGTTGCCAACAAGAAATATGCTGCAGAGTTTACATCTTTTTGTAGGACTTGTAATTGTTGCCTTCTCTTTTTCTTACTATGCTGCTTTCCTCTTTGAAGGATCTGGGGATTTTGAATATATCTAAAAACCTTTCTGATCTTGCAAAGTCCGAGAAGAAGCCCGATAAGAAATACGAGGTATGTTATGATTATTTTCCTTTCTATAAAGATATAATGTGGCTCTTATATAAGCATGCATCAGCTGATATTATTTTCTTATCATGCATAGGTAACCCGAGTTAGACAAAAAGCAAACGATGTTTACATGTTGGAGCCAAGAAGGTCCGGACGGGCTAGAAATCCTGTTCCATCATACCGCGATGATGTAAGATTTCATGTTTTCCTTTTAGTACACGGTACATACTACATAGTGAATGACACACCTTTCAGAATTAAGATAGTAATTGTTAAGAATCTACACAATGGCATACTCATGTCATTTTCTACATAATAGTTTACATGTGCACCTCTTCTATGTAATCATATGCACAATATTGAATCTAGAAAGAGCATCAAGATTATGGTTATTATTATTATTGAGATTACATGAAATATTTAACGGCTGATGTCTCATATCGTAGTTCATTGTAGGTAGAGATTGAAGTTTCTAATATGGGATCGATCTTGGACTAAGAGTCTAGGAAATGGACTGCTTATGTTGCTAGTGAAAGTTTTTCGTCTCAAACATTTGTTTGCTAATTTTCTTCCTCTGGTTATTAGTTGTTTATTTTTCTCATTTGTTGCTAATCAATCATCACCTCAGATTGATATGGAACTTCCTTCTTTTCGGAAAAGATCAAGATTGAGTTCCTCATGGGCAAGGTGAGATGGTTAATTCTCAGTCTTGACACCATTGTTTTACGTCCCGGTTCTGGAATAATTGCTTTTGTGTTGGCAGTTATCTAGCAAGACCATTGGAAGAAGTAAAAATGGCTTCATGTCAAGCGAGAGCGCAAGCTATCAAAAGCGCAGAAAAGCTCCAGAGCAATCTACAGTCTGGAAATCCATCTTTTATCAAGTCTATGGTCCGATCTCACGTCTACAGTTGTTTCTGGTTGGTAAGTTTTCCATACTCTAGCTAGCTACAAAAGCCAAGGATATATGGAGGAAATAACAAGGGCTTTTTTTCATTTTTCTCCCTTCAAAAAACAATATGTATATTCATTGAACATACAGAGCATATACATTTGCCAGCTATTATTTTAGAAGGCAGCCCAATAAGGTAATTATCCCAAATAACAAAAGGAAAAAATAATAATAAAATCTTGCTAGACTCGTATGATCTATCCTTTCAATAAATTCTTATTTTTGATAAATATATTGCTTGTGAAATGAGCTGACATTAAGCTTTCATCAACATAACTATCTTTTCACTAAGCCTACTATGAAATGATATCAGGGACTTCCTACAAGATTTTGTGAAGACCATCTTCCCAAGTCTACCGTAGATGTTCTGTTAGTGGATGAGGAAGGTTCAGAGTATGAATCTCTCTTTATTGGCAAAAGAACTGGACTAAGCGGAGGATGGAGAGCATTTGCGCTAGATCATAAGCTGGATGATGGGGATGCTCTAGTATTTGAATTGGTTGAGGCAACAAAATTCAAGGTTGGATTTTGGTGTGCAATCCTTTTGTCCATTAAATAAAATATAGTCATATGATATAGTTCAAATTCAATGCATTACTAACTTTCTCATTTTTGAGATTCACAGGTGTATATAGTTCGAGCAACCCATTGTTCAAGTAGAGAGGGTAAATCTGGTGCAGAAAAAGGAGAGAATGAAGCTGAAGAAACATCAAAGAGTGTGACAAAGAAAAGAAAGAAAAGTAGCAATCAATCAGAAGTTCCAACGGCAGCTAAAGAAGAGATTTCTGTAGTGGCTTCAGCCACGAGACGCAGTACTAGAAGAAAGTAAAGAAGCATCATTTTGTAGGCATGTTTAAAAATTTAGCCTTTGTTGAGGTAAGCATATCAAGTTTACTGAAACAATATGCAAGACATGTTCAAATTTTTGGTGGTAAATTGCATTTACCAAAAACGTAATGGTACGTAATGTAGCTCGTTGTTCAAACAACTATTCAGAGTTCCTAGAGCTGCTCGTAAGGCTTATGAAAGAAATACAACTGCAGCTCTTTTGCACAAATTTTGCTAGCTTGTCAAGGTTAAGTGATTCATCTTTAATAGTGCTCGGACGCAACTTATGATGTTACTATTGTAAGAGCATATTCATTGTGTTGTTATTATGTGAGTGATCTGTCTATATGTACTTGTGTCAGATCATCTCCAATAAATGATTGATAGAATTTCTCCCAATTCTTGTCCACCATAAGCACCCTATTAAGATTGCTTTGTATAGCTTTGAAGCCTTCAAATAGATGGAGTTGTCTGATTATACAATGTGTTACTACTGCCTCACCATCTCTTTAGATCAATTCACTCACATTCTACATTTTCACTCACATGTTGGACTAGGGATTATGTTGCTCGGATAGGACTGTGGGTTTCCAAATATGGGTGTAGATGTAGCGGTTGGATTTATTATTTCATAAATTTTAGGATCTATGGTACAAATTGGCACATGTTTTTGGGGTTGAAATATAACATATCCTCCCTCTTGTATGTGAAGCTATTTCCTTTTTAATCTGTTCAAAAAACAACTATTTTTTTTTAATTTTAAAAATAATTTAGTTTGAACTTCAATTTTATCCTCAATGACAAGCTTGTAGTCACACAAATACTATAGCATATTTAAGATTATAAGTTTTAAAGAATTATAACCACACAAATGTTATGGCCTGTATAGAACCACAAATTTTAAAAGTATTCATTTCTTTCTCAAACTGCGTACAGTCAAGTATGTTCATGTATATTCAAACAGATGAAGTACTTTTAGCCTATGTTGTTCGGAATCTCCGAAAATGTGACCGGATACGTGTCGGATCCTCCAAAAGTAGTGCATTTTTTAAGGCTACATTTTAGAGAGTCCGCGCAACATAGCTTTTAGTCAACAATGTCATTTAACTTGATTGATGTATAATAAAAAATTGGTCTATGATTATTACGTAACTACGGCTTGATTTCTACACAGCTTCATTAACGGGTTTTGGGGTAGCGTTTGCATATTTGTAGGATTGACCTTTTATTTCACTTATTCTTTGGAAATGAGAGCCACTTTCAAATGACTGGATTCCGCTTGCATTTTTATAGCAAAGACTCATACTATTAAATTGTCGACCTGATGCTTTCCAAGAAACTTATGAGCTTGTTTGGCGCCTGCCAAGGGTTTACCTGAAACAATATCTCTACCTACACAAGGTTAGGCTACTAGAATTTTGTTGTTACATTCAAACCTTGGAATGATAATCTTTCGAAGGAATGATCCCCTAGTGCTAGGAAATGATTTACGCCGCTTCAACAATTCATCAAAAATAATGTAGGAGGAATATGACATAGCTCCCGCGAGAATCAAAGTCAACAGCGGAGGAAAGAATATATGTAAAACAAAACTCAATCAAATAAAAGCAAATATCAGTAAACTAAAATATTCAAAGCAGTAACAACTCAAGTAATGGTTCAAAAGTAGATCGATGATCAGGACACAAAATTTCATTCAACAGGAGTAGAAAACTACAGGTTCAGTTTGGTAAATTCTGCAACTTCAATTCCCTACTGCTTCCAAAAAAGCTCTTCCAGGTTGACGTGCAGCAAGTCGACCATGGCAACCAAGAAGCTGCAAAAGCATAAGAAAAGCAATAAGTTTTCACATACTACCTCGGGCAACAAGATCCAATCTTGTACTGTGTAAACAATAGACAATGAACAAAACATACCTTAGCATTGACACCATCTGGAATAATACGATTCTCTGACTTGTATTTCAGATAATCAGTACGGCTGAACTTAGTGAACCCCCTGCGATCAAAAGAAAACAACTGTGATGCAAGCACAACTTCTATATAGTGGGGAGCACCTTGGAAAACCAACCATGATTAATCATCTAGTTTTTTAAGAGAGAAATAATATGCCAGCACTTTTTGACATTAGTGCTCAAAGATGCAGGGGTATAAACCTATATAGCAGATCTTGTTTCAAGTATATTGCTAAAGGAATAGAGCAATCAGCAAGCTAGGTTTCTAGGCAGTTCATAAGTTTTGGAAGGAAGCAGATCCCTAGAGTTTATCTCCCATTTAACGATGTTGAATGTTAGAGAGTGTGATGCTCTAGTATGAGGTTCTGTGTGATATAAGATTAGTACATGTTGATCCTAAAATTGTATAATTGTCAACAAAAGAATAGCTCCAAGACATGCCAATCCTTCATAAATCAATCAATCTTAGTGTGTGAACATATAAAGTGCTAAAAAACTGTGCAGTGACATAGATTGAAGTGACACTTTAGATAAAAGTCTTACCACTTCCTGCTGACAATGATCTTTTGACGGCCAGGGAACTTGAATTTTGCACGGCGCAGAGCCTCTTGAGCATGGTTAGCATTACCATCTTTGCAGCGAACAGAGAGAAGAACCTGACCAATAGCAACACGAGCACAGACTCCCTGTGGCTTACCAAAAGCTCCCCTCATACCAGTTTGGAGCCTATCAGCCCCAGCACATGACAACATCTTGTTAATTCTCAAAACATGGAATGGATGGACCCTAACCCTGAGGTGGAAAGCATCCTTTCCAGCGGACTTGGTCATGTACTTGTTGCACGCAATACGAGCAGCTTCAAGTGCCTCACTTGAAACATTCTCCTTCTCCCAACTGACCAAGTGCACACAGAAAGGAAATTCATCAACTCCCTTTTTCTTCATACCCACATCATAGATCCTGATCTTTGGATCTGGCACACCACGGCAAAACCGGGATTTTGGGTAAGGCTTGTTCTTAATCTGGCGATAACATCTTGCAGGTCCTGAGAAAAGAATTCAACCCAGTTACATATGTTGTCAATGACTCACACAACTACAAGTAACCGGATAGGGTCAACTAACTGTTGTATAAAACTAGTATACCAAATAAGGAGTCTATACCAACAATGCACTCATAACTCCCCAAGAGGAAAGGGAAATAACAATAATGTAGTGTGGAATACCTTGTCAGCAAAACTATGGAATGAGTTTTCACTCATAAAGAACAACAAAATAGTGGTCAGCTCTTGTCATACTTAAGAGGTTCTGCTTCATACACAAAACTTTATTGTTCACAATGATTGATCAAATCATTCCCGCAAAATAAGAACTATAATTTCTTTAACAATTTTATCATTTCTAGGACCCATATGGAGTATTTGCTCTCAAAGACACTAACTGTAGCATGGCCATAAAACTCCTATAAGCTTTAAGCTTGATAAATGTAAAATGTCAACTCAATTATACCAACTATGTATTCTTTATACCCAGAAGAAAATCTAAAATTTAAAATTGATGGGTATAACCCTTTAAAATCTTACCAATAAACCTATTGTAATTTTGGAATTAGGGTTTGAAATTTAATATTTGTCACAAGTTTAATAACTTCTACATAAATATATATAAATTGTGTTGAAAATGCTGGGTTCATTTTCTATCAGACAAACGATACACAACTACAACTAGATCCCAACTATCTCTAGCCGCTATTGAGAATCCCATTATCCATTCCGCTCCATCTGCATCAGTCAGAAACCCTCAATAATAACTCATCTTATGAATAAATTAGGGTTCTCCAACACTATAAGTTCTCTACACTTACTATAAGCAAATGAACAAAAAGCAAAATAATGGTAAATCAAATGAACGCCTCAGCCGAGTAGCATCTAAAATCACCTCTAACATATCATTTCAGCAATAATAATTTGTCTTGCGGAAAAATTAGGGTTCTCTAACACTATAGGTTCTTTACATTTACTACGGACAAATGCACAAAAGGCAAAATAAAAATAAAAATAATCAAATGAATAACAAAAACACATGTAATATATCATTTCAGCAATATATCCTAAAAATAACACACAAGCTATGAACAACAAACATATAGATCCAACAAGTTTTTGGCAAATCGAAACAATAACAGTTAAATGAATAAGAATACGAGAATTCGCATGAAAATAGAGAGATTTGGTAGAAAAAAGCTTACTTCTCCCCATGGCTAATTCTCTGCGAATCGTCTGCGGCTTGGAAAAATACGATTATGAGAAAACTCTAGGGTTTACGTTCTTTATGTAGGAGTTGGTAACAGGTGAATGAATTGATTGGGCCTTATGGGCTTACATCTGGGCTTGCGTCAGCAAGGTTGGTGGGCCGATATATGCTGAACTTTCTTCATGCCCACTTTTATGGCTATGTATTTAGAGTTTTATAGCTTTATCCACAAAAATCAAACTAATTACTCTTACCTACCTATTAGTTTTTCTACCCTAAAATTAATTACCCTTCCTACCCGTTCTATGGGTAATTTTTTCTTTTTTTGCATTTTCTTTTTTCTTTTTCTGTTTTTCTTTTTCTTTTCTTTCTTTCTCCTTTTATTTTTTCTCGTTCTTATTTTTCTTTTTTCTTTTTTCCTGGTCATATTTTTTTCTGGCGTCGTATTATTCTTTATTTTCTTTATTCACTATAACCTGATTTTATACTCAATTTGGCTCGTTTTTTTCTTTTTATTATTTTTATTTTTATTTCCTTTTGTTTATTTTTGTAACGCGTTTCTTTTCTAATTTCTTTGAACTTTATTTTTACTTTCCTTTTTTCCCATATTACTATTTTGTGTCTTTCGACAATTACTTCTTATACAATGAATAAAATTTAAAAATAACTTATTTATTATGATATTTGTTATATTATATTGTATACTATAACAATATAATGTTACTATAACCATAACTTTAACTTTGCACAATAATACCTAGATGATGCAGCAAATAGCAGTTGAAGTATATTATTATGGTATATTGTATGCTATTACAGCATACTATTACAGTATATCGCATATTATTATTGTATATTAAATACAATAACAGTTTACTATTGTAATACAGCTATATACTCCTACAGTATATTGTATATCGTAGTGGTATATTATTAGTTAATTGTATTCTTCTTCGATTATTATAGTATACGTTTGCAATATATTGTATATTACAACAATATATTGTTGCAGTATAGCTATATACACATACAACATATTGTATACAGTAGCGATGTAATGTTGGGCAACTGTGTTCTTCGATTTTCAGCTGAAAATTCGATCACAATCACCTCAATTCAACTCCAAATGCGATCAAATTTCAGTATGAACTTCCAGAAGGTACTATAAGCAATATTTAATAACACCCACTTTGAATCAAATAATAAATTTTTAAAATAAAAACTTTAAATTCAAGAGTTTCAACTCCAACAAATGGTGGATATTCAAATACACATAAAAATTCAGATTATGGAAGCTTACTTGAAGGTACTATAACAAATATTTTATAACACCCACATCGAATTAAACAATAAAATTTTAAATTCAAGAGTTTCGAGTTCAACATTGGTGGGTCTTCATACATACACAAAAACCAGATCTACAAAACTTAATATATAATCACAATAACACATGGGTTTAGAAATACATATAAATACACAAAAAAGAATATACTAATATAGAAAGGCAATTTTGGAGTGAAACCCATGTACAATAATATAAAAGCTTGTCTTTAAAATTTATATAGAAAATTCAAAAAAAAAGGGTAAATGCATAGATTTGTATTGGATTTTCATCGTCCACTAAAAAGACTAAGCTATGGTGTTTTGAAAAAGGAGAAAGGAACGTTTGGGGTGTGAGACTTGCTTGTTTAGAGAAATTGAAAAGGAAAAATGAGATTGCGTAGGCGGGTAAATAGTTTAAACCGTATAGGAAGAAAAAAAAAATCCTTTGGGCTTGGGTATTAAAGAGTAAATAGTTTGGGTTTAATGGGTATAAAGTGGGATTTTCCCTTATTAAAAACGGAAAAAAAGTCATTTATATCTTTCTACTTTCAAATATTGTACTAAAAAAATCCTTCATTTTACTATCTGGCCTCTAGGGTCCTTACCGTCATAGTTCTAGTCACAAATATCCTTATTTTAAACAACGAGTCACGTATTCCCTCCTAAACGAATAACCCACCCGAAACAAAATAAATCCATATATTCCATGAACCGCCTTGTTACCCGACCCAATATTGTTTTAATTAATTAGACCCACACACAAATCATATTTCATTTCTACCTAACACCCCATGAACCAAAACTACATCTTCTCTTTCACTATAATGTCAGTTTGTTAGTAATGCACGAGGCTTTTCATGTAAAATTATCTGACTGGTTATGTCATTTTCTCTTACATCTGTCGTTTATTTCAATATTTTTGGGTTAGTGGTATCTTTTTTAAATCACTCTTTTTTTACTCTAAGGTTTTTGGATATTTTTACAAATGAAAATTTTTGTGTCGGATGTGTGTATTCCATATATATTTCGTTGTTTATTGTGTCGCTTTAGTGTTTATTTTGTATGCACGTGCTTTTAACATGTGGTCCCGAAATGGTAGTTAGGGTTTAATGCATTTCGACTTTTGTTTTATTGTTATGTTAAACAATTATTTCATAAGTGGGAAGATGGGGTTCTTTGTTCCATTGTGCATGTTGTTTGTCAACAAGCATTTGATTTCTGTCGGGTATGTGTGTGTGTGTGAAAATATGGTTCATTTCATATTTTTTTAATCTGCACAGTTCATTAATGTGGTCCCTTATTGGTTTATTTATTCTCAATTGATGATGTATCTATCTAGAGGGGGTCCCTTATTGGTTTTGTTTATTCTTGTGGTCCCTATTTGCAGTTTATTTCTTAATCTACTTTCTTCTTTTTAATACTATCCATATTATTAATATTGTTTACTTAGTTATTTTTAGTCTAATAAAACGGTTAATATTGACTTGAGGTTCAATCATGATAGTGAGTGGATCAAGGAACCACATTTCCTCTACAACAAGAAACTAGTTCATTTTTGGAAAGGGTATGATCCTGATTTACTATATAGTTGATGAGTTTATTTATGGGTTAGGTTTTATAAGTGTTTAACAATTGATAGTAAGTGGTACTTCTGGAACTTATTATGAAATAATAGGGGATGATTGTATTAGGAAGTTAATATCTCTTGTATCTGATGAATATTATACAATTGATACATTTGTTATGAATAAATGTGAGGTAGCTATACATGTTCCAAATATATCCCAAAATGTTGAATCTTTTTTATCTAAAATTAATAAAGTCAGAACATATTGTAGCGAGGGTGAGAGTGAGTATGAACATGTGCATGATTCTAAAGATTATGACTCTAAGAATTAGAGTCAATTGCTGCACAAAATAAAAAAAGAATTGTCTGAATGTCTTCAAAGAGTTAGTTAAAGGGATGGCTTTCAAAGACATACCAGAAGCAAGAAAACAAATTAAACTTTATTCACTAGCGACATATTTGGTTGTACGATTGCTGCCCAAGTTTGGATGGTCACTTTGATGGTCATATAGGAAACAAACTTCCACAAATTATGAATTGGGTAGTAAAAGGTCAAATATAGAATGAACGAGTTGTTTTGCGAATGTTTAGCTTACAACGTGAGCATGTAATTTTCTCATACTTTTATTGCATCTTTTAATGTTTTGATACAGTAGTTTAGTCATAGGTAGTTGTGCCAATATACAGAGCATTGATATACTCTGTTAGTCGTAGGTAGTTGTAGCAATATCCTAGAGCAATGATATACATATTTTGTTGGTATATATGTATACCATATTGGTATCATATGGTAATAGGGACCTTTTCTGCTACTTATACTTTTATTGCTACTTATACTTTTAATTTTCACATACTTTTATTGCATCTTTTAATATTTTGGTACAGTAGTTTAGTTTCAGGTAGTTGTAGTAATATCCCAGAGCGATGATATACTATGTTGGTATACATGTATACCATATTGATATCATATGGTAATAGGGATCTTTTATCTTTCCATGTTTTATTATCATTTATATTTCTAACTAGTGTCATTAATAATTGTAGCTAAAGAACATCAACCCAGCTGATGCTGAGAAGCACCTATTTGATGTGCGTGGTCTAAATATTAAAATTGAAGCTGGTTGCACTTACAGTCAACCTGATAGCTTTCAGGTTTTTGGCACTTAATTAATAAAGACACAAAGTATGCATCAAAGTACTAGAGGTGATTCCGAACCTACCAATGATGCGGTAATGAAGGAGTTACAAGGTTTGAAGCTTTTTGTAGAGATCAAGTTTGAGGAGCTGCTTGCAACTATTGGTAAGTAGTCAATGAACCTATAGGAAAATATAGCGGTATTGATCTTTTATATAATATAATGTTATAGTATATTGTTCAAAGATGCAATATATGCTTATAAGATACTATTCCATTCTTTACTTTTAGTGGACATAGTATTCTTGTAATATACATAATAATAAAAGTATTACTTTCTCATTTTCAGCATAAGTAACAGGATAATGATCCTTACTTTGGTGAGATGCATAATGATTATGACCAGTTTGAAAGGGGCGACAATGAGAATGATCCTGTAGTTATTGGAGATAGCCACCCAAAGCACCTTCTAGTATGTAAATGACAATTTTTTTTTTTGCTCTTATTTTTTTAAAATAGTACTCTTGATTATACTTTTTTATATTTAATGTCTGGTTTTGGTGGGGCTGGTTGAGAGGGTGGTGCTAGTGGTGTCAATGTGAAGAACGTCACATCAAGGCATGATGCAGTTAATGATAATTTATGTTCTGGTAAAATTTGTATATGCAATTTTTTTATTCTTTTTTATTTATTTAACTTTATGTATTTGTGCGTTCACTAACCTTTTTTTTAACTTTTTTTCAGCCCCATTTGTAAATGAGCATATCTTGGCTTGGATTCTAACTTTGAACTGTCTGCACATGCAATTGATCAAATCGTCGCCATTACACAACATGCAAAATATAAGTAGCCATCTCATGATGTTAAAAAGTATGGACCACTCCGTTACCATCACGAATCCCTGCACAGACACGACCAAATGTAGTTATTGAGTCTAAAGCTCCTCCTTTACTACAAAATACTGCTCCACAGGGTACGATTATTAATGTTACTAATTCTGAAGTTGGTATGTAAATGAGTGTCATGACCCAAAACTCGACTGGTCATGATGGCGCTATCATAGTATTAGGCAAGTCGACATCTCACACATACTAACACTTTTAAAACTCAAATATGCACAAGTAAGTTAAATAATCAAGAATTTCACAAATACTAGGTATGAACCTCAAACCAATACAAGAATCCTCCCAAATAACAACATAGTCTGGTACACCGTCTGGAAAGTAAGACAAAAATACATAAAACTGAAAGATAGAGAAAGTGAGGATCAAGGTTTGCAGACACCAAGTAGCTACCTCGATGATCTCCGAACAGGTAGACTCCACGATCAACAACCACAATGCCGGAAAATGCATGAATCTGCACACGAGATGCAGGGTGTAGTGTGAGTACAACCAACTCAATATGTATCGCAAATAAATAGGACAAGGTACGAGGAGCTTAATTTGTTGAAGTCACTAGTTAAATTAGTACAATTTTATCAACATATTACGATATTTAAAGCTAGCTCGTAAGGCTTCGTGATACGAATACCCACGTGTGCATGTGCACAGGTCCTCATATACCCTGCTCAACAGTATTATGGCATGTATGGGAAAGAAAACAAGTAAATCAGATAAATGATCAAGAAACTACAAGTTTCACATACTGCACGGACAACTCACGGGCTAACAATAAAATCTGCACGGACAACTCACGGGCGACACAAACAACTCACGCGTCGATAATGACCGTATATGGATATGCACGGACAACTCACGTGTTGCACGGACAACTCATGTGCTAATAATATCAATATACGGATCCACACGGACAACTCACGTGCCAATAACGTAATCCGCCGGCATAGCCTCAGGCCCTAGTCCAAAATAGCATATAGAAGCAATGAAGCAAGTGTACAAGAATATCATGATGAAATAAGATTCTCCTATCCTTGGATTGGTATAAATAATGTGCTAAAGTGTAGACATGTGCAAAGTGTGCTATCGTAACTCAATCAAGAAATTTCATTAACGAAAGGCGTTTATCAGGTTTGTTCAGGGATTTAACCTCTAAGTAAACTCATCACGACTCAATTATATCATATAACCCGCTACCACATGTTAGATATCGAATCTAGAAGCTTAACAATCATTTTTGGACTTATAGGGGCCCGAGCACAACCCAAACATGAATACACAATCCCGGTGCCCGCACAAGGGATCATCCCGACACATGTGCGCACCCAAAAGCGCATGGCTATCACAATAATTCAGGGAACCAGTGCCTCAACCGAGTTTAAATACGATACTTGCCTCAAGCAACTCGAATCACTCCGCTGGCAAGCCCTTGCCTCGCGAATCAGCCTCCGAACGTCTCAAATCTAGTCATAGACAATTCGATACAATCAACATGATCTAAAGGAACCAATTCCATAAGAAAACACTAGTTATTAATCAAAAGTCAAAGATCGGCTCAAAAGCTAGCCCCCGGGCCCACGCCTCGAAATCCGATAAAAGTCATAAAACCCAAAATTCCATTCAACCACGAGTCCAATCATACCAAATTTTCCAAATGTCACACCAAATCGTCACCCAAATCCCCAAATGTAACTCTCCAAATTCCTAACCTCAAACCCCCAAATTACAGCTTAAAACCACACAATCTAGGTGGAAAATTCATGGGGAAAACATAATTATTGAATAAATTAAACCACAAGTGACTTACCTCAAGAAATCCCTCGAAAATCCTCTCAAAATCGCCGTATACCGAGTTGGAATGTTCAAAAATGAAGAAAACCCACGGAACACTCAATTTAATATTCCGCCTAGGCCTTCTCGCATATGTGGCCCAAAAATCCGCTTATGCGGTACCACTTTTACGATCAAACTTTCGCATCAACGGAGGCCACTAAAGGGCCGAACAACCATTTCTGCAGTAACAAATCCTGCTTTTGGATGTGCATTTGCTTAACCGCCCGCTTTTGCGGACCAGTGACTCCAAACCTCTTTTCGCTTCTGCGATCCACCACGCGCAGGTGCGAGTCCGCACCTGAGCAAATTTGTTTGCATCTGCGCCCTGTAGCTCCACAATCTGAACTCCACTTTTTTGTTTCCAAGATCGCACCTGCAACCAAAGTTCTGCATGTGCGATTGCACTAGAAGGCTTCAGCTACAAGAACTCTTCAAACTCCAACTTTGATTCGTTAACCATCTGAAACTCGCCTAAGGCTCCCAGGACCTCAACCAAACATACCAACAAGTTCCAAAACAAGATACAAACTTAATACAGCCCTCAAATCACATCAAACTACGTCAAAAATGCAAATCGCACCCCAATCAAGCCTATTGAAACTAAGGGAAATCCAACTTCTACAAACAAAGACGAAACCTATCAAATCACGTCCGACTGACCCCAAATTTTGCACACAAGTCAAAAATGACACCACATACCTACTCCAACTCCCGGAACTCCAATCCCAGCTTGTAACCACAAATTCCACCCTTGATCAAACTTCCAAATTTTCAACTTTCGCCATTTCAAGCCTTATTCAACTATAGACCTCCAAATAACAATCTAGATACGCTCCTATGTCCAAAATCACCCAACGGAGCTAACAGAACCATCAAAACTCTATTCCGAAATCCTCTACATATAATTCCACATCCGGTCGACCTTTTCAACTTAAGTTTTCATCCTTGAGACTAAGTGTCTCAATGCATTCCGACACCTCACCGGACCTGAACCAACTACCCCAGTAAGTCACATAGCAGTTACAAAGTAAAATATGAGCAATAAATGGGGTAACGGAGCTACAACTCTCAAAACAACAAACATTCATCCTCGAAAGGATCTAAAAATATACCCGGAGTCTCGAATAGGCGTGGATAACTGCTCTGCATATCCCGCTTGGTCTTCCAAGTAACCTTCTCAACTGGATGATCTCTCCATTGCACCTTTACTAAAGTTATGTTCTTTGATCTCAACTTTTGAACCCGCCAATCCAAAATGTACACCCGTCTCCACATCATAAGTCAAATCACCATCCAACTAAACCGTGCTGAAATCCAAAACATGAGACGGATCGTCGACGTACTTCCTTAGCATAAAATCATGAAACACTGGGTGCACACTCGACAAACTAGGTGGCAAATCAAGATTGTAATCCACCTTTCCTATCCTATGAAGTACCTTAAACGGCCCAATATACCGAGGACTCAACTTGCCCTTCTTCCCGAACCTCATAACACCCTTCATGGGTGAAACCTTGAGTAGTAACTTCTCCCCAACCATGAAAGCAACATCACAAACCTTTCTATCGGCGTAACTCTTCTGTCTGGACTGCACCGTGCAAAGTCAATCCTAAATCAATTTTTAACTTTGTCCAAAGCATCCTGAACCAAGTCAGTACCCAATAGCCTAGCCTTCTCAGGCTCAAACCAAGCCACCGGAGATCGACACCGTCTCCCATACAAAGCCTTATAAATCACCATCTGGGTACTCGACTGGTAGCTGTTGTTATAGGCAAACTCAGTGAGCGGCAGAAACTGATCCCAAGAACCCCCGAAATCAATACACAAGCACGTAACATGTCCTCCAATATCTGAATAGTGCGCTCTGATTGTCCGTCTGTCTGAGGGTGAAATGTTATACTCAACTCAACCTAGGTTTCCAACTCTCGTTGCACGACTCTCCAAAATTGTGATGTAAATTGTGTGTCCCGGTCTGAAATGATGGACAGTGGCACATCGTGAAGGCGAACAATCTCGCAGATTAAATCTCTGCCAAACGCTCCGATGAATAAGTAATCCCAACTGGAATGAAGTACGTGGACTTGGTCAGCCGATCCACAATCACCCAAATAGCATCAAACTTCCTCGAAGTCTGTGGGAGCCCAACTATAAAATCTATGGTGATCCGCTCCAATTTCCACTTTGGAATCTCTAGCCCTCTGAAGTAATCCACCCGGTCTCCGATGCTCATACTTAACATGCTGACAGTTAAGGCACCGAGCTACAAATCACACTATATCCTTCTTCATTCCCCTCCACCAATAATAGTATCTCAAGTCCTGATACATCTTTGCATCACCTTGATGAATGGAATACCGCGAACTGTGGGCCTCCTCAAGAATCAACTCACGTAGCATATCTACATTAGGCACGCCAATCCAACCCTGCATCCTCAACACCCCACCATCCTCAATAGTAACGTCTCTGGCAAACACCGTGCTGAACTGTTTCCTTAAGGACAAGCCAATGAGGATCATCATACTGGAGCTCTCTGATACCACCATATAAGGAAGACCGAGAAACCACCCAAGCTAGAACCAGATTGGGCTCCAAAATATGTAATCTCATAAATTGGTTGGCCAAGGCCTGAACATCAAATGCAAAAGGTCTCTCACCAACAATAATGAATGGAAGGCTACATATACTCACCGCCTTTCTACTCAAGGCATCGACCACCATATTGGCCTTCCTGGGATGATACAAAATGGTGATGTCATAATCCTTTAGCAACTCCAACCATCTTCGCTGCCTCAAGTTTAGATCCTTCTGTTTGAACAAGTGCTGGAGACTTTGATGATTTTAAATACCTCACAAGACACACCATAGAGATAGTGCTCCAAATCTTCAATGCACGTACGATGACAAACAACTCTAAGTTATGAACATAGTAGTTCTTCTTATGGGGTTTCAACTGACGTGAAGCGTAAACAATCACTCTACCCTCCTACATCAAGACATACCCAATACCAATCCGAGAAGCACCATAATACATTGTATAAGAGCTTGAAGTTGAAGGCAAAAATAGAACTGGAGTTGTGGTCAAGGCAGTCTTGAGCTTCTAAAAACTCTCCTCACACTAATCTGACCACCTGAAAGTAGCACCATTTTGGGTCAATTTGGTCAAGGGTGATGCAATAGTCGAGAAACCCTCCACAAAACGACGATAATAACCGGCCAAGCGAGAAAGCTTCGAATCTCCGTAGCTGAGGATGGTCTGGGACAACTCTGAATCGCCTCTATCTTATTTGGATCCACCTGAATCCCCTCACTAGACACCAAGTGTCACAGGAACGCCACTGAACTAAGCCAAAACTCACACTTGGAGAATCCCTCAACCACTGCAATGCAACTCTCAAATGTTGGGCATGCTCCTCATGGCTACGAGAGCACACCATGATATCATCAATGAACACTATGACAAACGAGTCAATATAAGATTGAAATACAATGTTCATCATATGAAGTTGGGGCGTTGGTCAGCCTAAAAGACATCACAAGGAACTCATAATGACCATAACGGGTCCTAAATGTTGTCTTTAGAATATCCGAGTCCCAAATCTTCAATTGGTGATACCTAAACCTCAAATCAATCGTAGAGAACATCCTCACTTCATGAAGATGGTTAAATAGATCATCAAATACGCGTCAAAGGATACTTGTTCTTGATTGTAACTTTGTTCAATCGCCTATAGTTGATGCACATCCGCATAGTACCATCCTTTTTTTTCACAAACGGAAGCGGTGCACCCGAAGGCGACACATTGGGCCTAATGAACCCCTTATCAAGAAATTCTTGAATCTGTTCTTTCAATTCCTTCAACTCAGCTGGTGTCATACGATACAGAGGAATAGAAATGGGTTGATTAGCCGACACCAAGTCAATACAAAAGTCAATATCCATGTCAGGCGGCATGCCCAACAGGTCTATAGGAAACACATTCGGAAAGTCTTGCACCACCAGAACAAAATCAATAGTAGGAGTATCGGCACCAACATCCCTCATAAAGGCCAAATACGATAAACAACCCTTCCCAACAATCCGTTGGGCCTTCAAATATGAAATCACTCTGCTAGGAACATAGTCTAAAGAACCTCTCCACTCAATCCTTGGCAACCTCGGCATCGGCAACGTCACATTCTTAGCGTGACAATCCAGAACAACATGACATGGAGACAACCAATCCATACCCAAGATTACATTGAAATCGACCATACTAAGCTACAAGAGTTCCACTCTAATCTCCAATCCCCCAATAGTCAGTACACACGATCGATATACACGATCCACAATAATAGTATTGCCCACCGACGTAGATACATGAACAAGTGAAACTAAGGACTCGCGGGGCATATCCAAATAATGAGTAAAATAAGATGATGCATACGAATAAGTGGAACCAGGGTCAAAGAGTACAGAAGAATCCATGTGGCATACTGAGACAATATATGTGATCACTGCATCTAAAGCAGCGACATTTATCCTGGCAGGAATAACATAGAATCGCACCTGACCGCCACCTAATCGGCCTCCCCCTCTTGCGCGACCTCTAGTTTCCTAGGGCCCACCTTGAGTTGGATGGGTGGGTGGTGGAACTACTGGTGCTGGTAGCATAGGCCGAGAACTCTGTTGTGGAGCCGCATTCAACAATATAGGGCAATCTCTCTTGATATGACCCTTGTCCTCGCACTCGAAACAACCTTTCCTCTAACAGAATTGTTGCTCCTAATAACCTGAGGAACTGCCTGTATAAACCTTAGAAGACGAGGCACAATGAGAACTCTGCACTGTTAATGTGTTGAATAAAGATTGGCCTGAGCGAGCACTATAAGAACCGTGGCTAATTGATGCACCACGATGAGCTGGGCGAGTCGTCTGAGCTGGCCTATAAGGATGAACCCTGTTGTGGTAAGACTATCCCCCAGAATGGACACCACTAGGACTACCCGAACCTCGAGGCCTCTTGGCCTACCTCTCCTCACGATCCTGACTATAGACCATCTCTATCTGCCGAGCAATATCAACCACCTAATCAAAAGTAGGACCAGATATCCTCTCCCGAGTCATAAGCAACTGATATGTGAGGACATCAATTAACCTCATAATCCTCTCCCTATCCGTGGGAACCAAGAAAACTTCTTGACGAGCCAACCCTGAAAAAGACATGCCATCTTGACGAAGCTGCTCAAACTGTCTGCGCAACTCCTCCCTACGAGACTGTGGCACGAACTTCTCCAAGAAGAGAATGGAGAACTCATGCCATGTAAGTGGTGCTGCACCGACTGGCTTGTGCCTCTCTTAGGCCTCCCACTATCTGAAGGCAGCCCCAGTAAATTGAAAAGTAGTGAATGAGACCCCATTGTTCTCCAGAATACCCGTCGTGCGAAGAATCTGCTGGCATATGTGTAAGAAGTCCTAGGCATCCTGAGACTCAGCCCCACTGGATGTTGGAGGCTGGAGCCTCCCAAAACTCTCAAGCCTTATCTGCTCATCATCAGTCATAATGGGACCCACCTAAGCCTGAGCACTTGCAACCGGCTGGGCTGGTAGTACCCCTGGTGTCTGAAGTCCCTGCATCACCTGCTCTGGAGTGCGGGTAGCGGCGATATGAGTACCTCCCCTGGCCTGAGAAGTGGCTGGTGCAGCCTGAGCCGAAACCACCTGAGCAAGGCCAGTGCAAACAGTCAAGATCTGGGCGAAAACCTCCTGAAAACTTGGAACCACAATGGGCACAACTGGTGCCTGAGCTGGCCCTACTGGCTCATCCACATCTGGAGCATGCTCCTGAGCTGGAGCATTTGGTAGATCTGCAGGTGATGCTCTAGTTGTTACACGAGCTTAACCTCTGCCCCTATCGCGACCCCTACCGTGTTGTCACCATATGTGTGAGAGAATAGAGCAACAGAAATTTAGTGACCGGAATCAACAAATTCGCACGACAAGAATACAAGAATGTGAAGTTTCCTAAGGGTTTGGCAACCTCTCGAAGATAAGTACAAATGTCTTTGTACCAATCCGCAAGACTCTACTAAACTTGCTTATGACTCGTGAGACCTATGTAACCTAGGCTATGATATCAACTTATCACGACCCAAAACTCGACCGGTCGTGATGGCGCCTATCATAGTACTAGGCAAGCCGAGATCTCACACATACTAACACTTTTAAAACTCAAATATGCTCAAGTAAGTTTAAATAGTTAAGAATTTCATGAACCTCAAAATCAATACAAGAATCCTCCCAAAGTATCTGGGTGCCACGGAGCACATGAGCATATATATATATATATATATATATATAT
>ML387343.1:90549-151177 GCA_005239525.1 Nicotiana knightiana | reverse complement strand
AAGATGGCAGTCATGGCTCTCATATAAGTTGCCCCGACATTTTTCAAGCCGAATGGCATGACCCGGTAGCAGTAGGTTTCCCATACGGTGGTGAAAGGCGTCTTTTCTGCGTCTTCTTCATCCATCAGGACTTGATGATACCCAACATAACAATCTATAAATGATTGTACCTCATGTTCGGCACAATTGTCGACAAGGATGTGAATGTTTGGTAACGGGAAGTTGTCCTTGGGACTTGCTTTGTTTAAATCCCTGTAATCAACACGTACTCGGATCTTCCCGTCCTTTTTTGATACTGGGACTACGTTAGCTAGCCATGTGGTGTATCTGACTACTCGGATTACACCGACTTTTAATTGTTTGGTAACTTCTTCTTTAATTTTGTTGCTGATGTCTATTTTGAATTTTCTTTGCTTTTGTTGGAAAGGTAGGTGATCGGGGTAAGTTGGTAATTTGTGCATAACTAAATTGACACTCAGTCTGGGCATATCATTGTAAGACCATGCAAACACATCTTTAAGTTCAAACAAGAGCTGGATCAATGCATCTCTGGTTTTTCCTCGGTGTGAATGCTTATCATGGTTTCTCTGACCTCTTCTGAATTTCCCAAATTGATTGGCTCAGTTTCATTTAGGTTTGGCTTAGGCTTATTCTCAAATTGTTTCAATTGTCTATTTATTTCTCTAAAAGCCTCATCTTCATCATATTCGAGCTCTTGATTCATTATTTCATAATTTGATAGCATTTTAGGATCTAGGCATGAAGTCCGCAAGCATGTCATGTTATTTAAAGCCGCATTATCAGGATTCAAAAATAAGAAAAATAACAAAATCAGAAAAAATAAGAAAAGAAGATCCATAGACGATGAAATTTTGATTTCATTTCATTGAATTTGGAGATAATACGGTTTTACATCGGAAATTAAAAGACAACGAAATTAAAAACACTCGAGTTACACCCTGAAATAACTCGGAATGCAGAAAGGATGGAAAAACATGAACTACCAAGATTACCGCCTGACTGGGAAGGGAGTAGCTTTCCAAATTGCAAAATTTAGCGTCTTTAGAAGTACTTTTTGGTGCTCGCTTGAGCTCAACAACAGAGACAAGAGTGAAACCTGGGCAGGAGCCTTTCTGAGTTCATCAATCACAACATATTCCGATGTTTTCATTTTTCAGAAGAATTCCTCAACTTCTTCGGCAGTAACAGGCTGTTTGAGGGGGAAACGTTTATGTTTGGCTTTGTTCAACCCTTCTGGGTCATGATACTTCCCAAATGGGTTTGTTTCATTCACTTCCCCTATGACTTCCTTCCCTTTATGGGTGACCAGCGTCTGATTATGATTCCAGGGGATGACAGTGGTATCTCTTATTGGAATTTGTGTCCTGCGAATGATGATCAGAGGCTCATCCAGCTTTGGTGAGATGACTGAACCTTTTTCCACATACGTCCCCTTTGGTACATACATTCTTGGAAAATTTGATCTTAGCTTCAAACTCTTTGGAGGGCTCAATGTGAGCTGCCTATTTCTGGGAGCTCTTGGGACGTAGAGGACGGCTTCTTTGGTTGGTGCTACCTCTCTCTCTAGTTTATTAGCCTTTTCTTCATTCTGGGTGGTAGGCTTTGTTTTCTTTGCATGCCTGACCGGTTTTGCTGCTGTCTTAGGTTTCTTTTTTGTATCATTGATGGCAATAATGGCTTTCAAAGCAGGGTCAAACTTCTTGTCCTCACAAATCATTCCGATGATGGGCCCGTTGTTTTGGGTTGGCAATGGATTATTTGTTACATTTGGGACTTCCTCGTCCCTCAACACTACCTTTTTCTGTTCAATTAAGCTTTCAACTACTCTTTTGAGAGTCCTACAGTTCTCAATATCATGCACTTACGCCCCAGAATGATAGGCACACCTGGTACCCGACCTGTATGATGGAGATTCTGGATTGTGCATGTTTGGAGGCATGGGCTGCAAAAGACCCATCTGAACCAATTTATGAAAAAGGCTAGAGTATGACTCACCAATGGGTGTGAAGTTGGTTCTTCTGGGTGGTTCATGGGGATGCGTATTGTATTGGTAGTTGTTCTGGGGAGGATGTGGATTATATGGAGCTTGGTTAGGATGGTTATTTCTGGGAAGTGGAGCACTGTTCTGATTGTATTGTTGTTGTGGCTGTGTGTACGGCTGAGCATTCATTACTGCGTAGGGATGAAGAGGCATAGCATAGGCAGCGTCTTGATGAGCAAAATAATGTTGTGAAGCTCTGGGAGATAGGCCTGGATAGTCCCAAGGTCGTCGAGGACTTCTTAGGCTTGATGCCATCATGGCTCCCTCTTCTTTCTTCTTCCTGCTTGCCAGGCCTCCCCAGCCGCTTTGAATGGCTTGGGAGGTGGCTCTCAGGGCTGACTAACTCAAGATATTGCCCGTTTTTAAGCAATTTTCTACCATTTCACCAATTTTGATGGCCTCCGCGAACGGTTTGCCCATGGAAGACATCATATTTTTGAAGTAATCGGCATCTTGGGCCTGCAGGGAGACACTGACCATTTCGGTCTCATCCATAAGAGGTTTTACTCTAGATGCTTGTTCACGCCATTTTATGGCATATTCTCGGAAGCTTTTGGAAGCCTTTTTCTTAAGGTTGGACAGAGAATTTCTGTCTGGAGCTATGTCCACGTTGTATTGAAACTGTCTCACAAAGTCCCGAGCTAGATCATCCCATATGTGCCAACGGGAAATGTCCTGATCAATATACTATTCCGACGCGATCCCAGCAAGGCTTTCTACAAAGTATGCCATCAATAACTCTTCTTTTCCCCTACCCCTCTCAATTGATTGCAATATCGTTTCAAATGGGCAACCGGGTCTCCATGCCCGTCATATTTTTCAAATTTTGGTGTTTTGAAACCCACGGGCAGATGCACATGAAGAAACATGGACAGATCGGCGTAAGACACGCTCTTTTGTCCACTCAGGCCCTGTATGTTCTTCAAGCTTTTCTCAAGACTTTTCATTTTTTGCGTCATCTCCTCTTGTTTGGGATTTCTCAAGATTCTCTCGTGTTCCATAGTAAACTCAAATTGTGGATGCCATGGATAAGAGTTTGGAGTGACTCGGGTAGTATCCATATGGAATTGGGGAGATTGAAAAGTGAAATTTGATGGCTCAAAGCTCTGTCGTGTCAATGTTAGCTGTGTCATACCGGCAGTTGGCAGCGCGGTGAATACAACAAATGGGATTCCAGAAGATGGTGCCTAGGGGCAGACCTCAGAAGGCATTTCGGTCATAGTAGGGAACCTGAATGGTATGAACGTGTTAGTTGCTGAAATTGGAACATTAGTGGTCCCTCCCGTTCTTGGGATAAACTTAGGGAAACTAGGGATAGCACTAGGAGGCTCCCTTCCATTAGACCAAGCATCCCACATTTCTAACATGCGGTCAGCCTCCTATTCTGTTCGGCAACTACTGATTTTGACTTTGGGATAACCGATGAGGGGCTATCTTCAGGTTCGACAATAGACAGATGACTTTCAGATGCCATTGCAATGCTTCCTTTGGACCTTGTAGAATAGTGGTGTGTCTCCAGAATACCACCTCAAAACCCAACCACCTTAAAAGTAAGAACCTTAAGAGTGGACAGCAAATGGTTTAGTTTGAGATATTAACATATAGGGAATCACACGTTGGGATGCAATGCATCTAAGCATTCAAACATTTTTCTAAAATGTTTGCGACAGCTGTGTGTTTCATCCCGGCTTTAATGTTTCAGACTTTTCTTTCTTGATTATTTTCTTTTAGGGTTATGATCGAATTCTATGTGGATTGCCTACGTATCATGACACCGCATGAATCAGATCATCACGTAGTTCAAAGAAATAGATATAGAGTGACAAGGTGAAATTTTAATTACTGAATATAGCTCTTTGTTTTTCATTACAATCAGTTTAAAATACTGATAAACATAAAAGAAACAGTACAGACTCTAGACAAACAACAACAACTTAACATTCTAGAAATCAATAAAATACAGACTCGAAAACTAAAACATCAAAAGTAAAGGAGGGCTCCTGCTTGTCTTTTCGGGGCTTGTGGTGCATTGGCTGGTCTCTGTGCAAGCCTGTGTGCAGTATCTCCCTGAATTCGATCCAAATCATCCATCACCTGGTGGACGAAATTCATTGAAGAAGCAAAAAACATGGAGGTAGTCATGCTCTCACATTCGTGACATTTCTGCACAACGTAGTCAGCTATTTGTGTGATCATGTTCCTGATGACCCCTTTCTCCTGAAGCAGGCACCCTATTTGTTGTGCTCGGGCTTCCAATACTTGGGCATTTGCATTGCTATGGTCCTGTAGCTGTTGCACGGTTCCTTCCAATTGGACGATTCATGCATAACAAAGCTCCCTTTCTGTTTTAAAGCCTTTAGTTTGTTGGACCATTTTATTCCCCATGGAAAAAAACTTTTCCTTCAGGATTGCCATTTCTTTGCTATACTTCTGCCTTAAATGATGCGCCTGTTCTTCTGCCCCCTTTGCTAACTTGGTTTGGGCATCTAGCAGGTTCTTTTCAGCTTTGGTCAAATCAAATGCATACTCATGAACCTTCATCCACAGGTTGCTAATGATTTTCTCATCCCTTTCAATCCTCATCGGTGTTTCAGGAGCTATTTTCAAACTCCGGAGTTGGGCACGGAGCACCTCGTTCTCTTGGGTCAACTGTCATTTTTCGCTTTCAAATACCTGCGCTTGCAACTCATTGTCGAACTCAAGGTTCCTTAATTTCTCTTTTAGAGCATGGATGGTGGCCTGATACCCCTTTTCCTTTTCTCCCCAAGTTAACCTTTCTTGAATCTTATCATCGAAAGCTTGAACATGAGTCCTTTTGGAAGGCCTTTCTGACTCGGGTTCGGGTTCTTCATTAATGAAATTTCTTTTCTCAAACCATGCTGCGTAACCCGGATCCATTTCACCTCTAAAAAGGTCAGGAACTTGAGTATCTTATTTCAAATACCGACACCCATTCCAGCTTTGTTGAATTAAGGCCTCAGGTAATGGAGCTTCAGGGTGTAATTCAATGACTTGGGTGCTCAAATCTTCTTCCTCGAGTACTATTTGATACCGGCCCAACTGCCTCAAAAACCTTTAGAGTTCATAGGGTTGAACACTTCTCAGACCCATTAATAGCAAATTATTTCCCATAGCCGACAAGTGTATGATCTCTCTGACAGTCAGCCATCCCAGGGTCCATTCTATCTGATTTTCCCGTAAAGTTCTCAAATGGTCGATCCAAGCTTCAACTCCCTCCAGGGAATTGTAGTCTTTTATTCTTTCTTCATAACTTTCGATGAAATTGGTTTTGTCAGCACCATAGCTCATGAATCTCGGGTGATGACGAAGGTGTTCAATTAACCACATTTGGAGAATAATGTTGCAACCTTTGAAGAATGTTTCCCCCGACTTGAACTGCGTTAAAGCCCAGTAAATATAGAACAATATGAGCGGAACTAAAGTGAGATCTTTTTCTCAGTCAAAACCTGGGCGATTCTAGCCACACGGACATCAATGGTCCGTTTTGCATTTGGAAAGACCATTACACCCAGGAATGCCACTATGAAGGCTATTCAACGGTGAATTCTCCTGGTATCCTTGTCTTGCTTGTTGTTTAGACCCTTTTCATGTGTTTCGAACCCGTCTAGAAAGCCATATCTAGAGTACAAGAAAAAGAACGTGCAACAGCCATCAACCACCCGACTCTTTCTGAGTTGTTTGCTGATGGATAGGAAATCAAAGAAATGGCGCACTAACATGGGCCTCGGGAAAATGAGTTTTTGGTTCCTTAAATTTCGTCCAAAACATGTATACGCTGCTATCTCTTCCAGGGTAGGAGTGAGCTCGAAATCCGAGAAAAAGAATACATTATGAGCTGGATCCCAGAAGGTTACTAAAGCCTTGATTAAGTCATTTCCCGGTTTCAGCTTCATGATGTCAACGATAACCCCCAATTGCTCATTTACCCATTCTTTACCCTCCTCGTCTAGGTCATGACACCACACTCGAAGTTGTAGGGGAGGTTCCTCTACGATATTCAGTTGCGGATTCTGGACAATACTCATTTTGTACCTGCGGAATGGTAAGGTTAGGATTGCTTTTTAATTTTGAAAGAGAAAACTAGCAAATTCTTTTCACAAAGACCAATTTTATTTTTTCAAAAGACATCTCTCCCAAAACGGCTATTTGCGCAATATTGACCAAAATGGCCATTTTTGCAAAAGTGGCCCCTTTCTCACTTTTGAGTAAAGTTTTGGGGCTGAAGCAGGGTATTCCTAGGAAAAGTGACAGACACATCCTCTCTTAACGAAAATAGCCCTTCGACAATGTAAAGTGTTCTAAGGCTATTTTGACAAGAACGGTACAAGACTTCACAGAAGCTGGGTCGGTTTTATTTTGACTAATGAATTTATTTTGTTTATTTTTGAAAAATGGGGTCGGCACCGATGATGTTTGCCTACGTATCTCACATCCGGTGAGAATCAGACCCACGTAGTTCGGTCATTTTTGACACAACTTGAAAAATATGATTCTCACTCTCTTTCGCTCATTTTTTAAATTTTTTTGTCCTCAAAGTTTTGATGTATTTTTTTCAAATATCATGGTTTTTCTAAACTGGTGAATTTTCTATCCTCCCGCACTCTTGGTTTTTTCAATTTTTTTTTCCAGCCGGTCACCAAACAAGCCGAGACAAATAATATACACATAGCAGGTAAAGATTCATCAGGATGGTCTTTTTGTTTCAGGTACACCTGTCCTAAACGGACCCAACCCCTGTGTTGAGTCCCCTAAGTCAAAATGCATGTGATGCAAATAAGAGTTCCTACTAGGGATCCGGCATAAGGTTTTGTTCTAGACCTGGCTTACCCGAGCGGACAACTCGAGTCGAGATGGGAGTGATGTACCGGTAGCACGAAAGGCTATCCGGCCTAGTGGCTGATCCATCCCCGTTCTTACTTGGTATGACCATTAACAGAAAGACGAGCCACGCGAACGTGTGCACCAATTTTTATAAGACTCATAAGGGAGGCGTAAGAAGGCAAGTTAAATACAGTTCAAATAAATATCAAAGCGGTAAATAGATGACATTTAGCACATTAGGAACAGAAGGACAGTAATATCAACAATTAATAAAGTCAAGTAAATTAAATTAAAAATCTCGAATTCTTGAACCCTGAACCATAGATTCTGGGTTCGATCCCCAGTAGAGTCGCCAGAGCTATCAGACCTACTTTTTCCCGATAAGGGTGGGATATAGGGAGTTTTTCCAATTAAAGTGACATAATCAAATTTGGGATTATTTATTTATTTCAGAGTCTCTACTTGGATTTTTTTCGGTGTTCCGAGACACCATTTATTTTTAATATCCCAAATCGAGGAAAATTTTGACTCTTTTTAAAAGTCTGCGAACCAGAAATCCGGGTAAGGAATTATGTTAACCCGAGAGGAGGTGTTAGGCACTCCCGAATTTCGTGGTTCTAGCACGGTCGCTTAATGATTTATACTTGACCTAAATTGTTTAATTACTAATTTTAAATATCTATGTACATTTACATTTTTACCGCTTCTTATTATTCAATTGTATTTAAAGAATTATCTTAAGACGGGTTACGCATGCGTAAACCCGTGAAAATTGGACGTGTCAAAAATCATGTCACGCAGACGTGTACATAATTTACAACACTTGATTCCTTTGAAGAAATAGCCAAAATCGCGCAATCGCTTATTTTTTGTTTTGGTTGTAAAAAGAAATCAAAATTACGTCATGCGAACATGTACGCAATTACGATAATAATTTCAAAATCCGCTCCTAAAGGTGTCTCTACGAGTGTTCATTTTCATCTTTATTTGCGTTACGTAAACATATACACAATTTTAAGGAGAAGTATATTTAGTTACTAGAAGAATTATTCAAAGTTACACGAACATATACGTTGATTGTTAGTGTGTTTTCATGTTCTAAATGTATAAACTACCCAATTAAAGAATGGGTCTAAGCATTTACTTCATCTAAAAATGGGTTTCCAAAGTTAATTTTGTAAGACTAGTTTAAGGGAGCTTTAGATTACAATATGTGGAATCACTCAAGATCTTTCTAAGACTAAATTTGCTAGCTGTTGATACCCAATTTTTCCTAAAAAATAATTCAAAATGCATATATATCTTCAAAATCATGCATTAGCATCAATTGGTATTTCCCCACAATTTTCTACATATTTTATTAATTTTCTCCGTATTTTATTCCAATAAATAATTAAAAAATTGAATAAAAAATGATTTCAAATCATTTTCTTGATTTAATATTACTATTATGGTCCTATTAAGTCCAAATTATTCTATAAAAATAGCCAATTTGGCACCTTTTGGCTAAAATTACAATAAGTTTGCAATTGTAACCCATGCGTATAATTTTTGTATTATTTTTTTACCAGAAATTAGTCTTTTGTATTTCAAATACTAAATAACCATTTTTAAAACATCTTTATACATGAAATTCATTTTTTATAATTAGTAATTATTCTACAAATTATTTTTAATCAATTTATTTGGGGTATTTAACAAATAGCCATTTTTATTTTTGATTCTAGCCTAAACTAGATAGCCCAAATACCTGATACACTAGCCCAATATAACACAAGCCCAAACCCTACCTAACCCGACCCAAATTCTTGTTAAATCCCGATCGTTGATCATTTTTTATCAACGGTCCAGGTCCCCCTTACCATAATTAAACTCAAACGACCCCCCAAACCCTCTCATTTTTTCACTCACCCTCTCCGCCGTCACACTTCACTCTCCTCTCCAAATCCTCTCTAATCCTAACCCTAACCCTCACCTCGCCGCCTCTCATCTGTCGTCAACCATGGTGATTCCTCACCCCCTCAGGCCTCTCGTGGCTCTCTTATGCCGGTATTACTTGTCTCCAAGGCCCCCAAGGGACGAGGGTCAGTCCACTCACACCTTGGGCCTGTTCTTTTCTGTTTCAAGCTTCCATGGCTCGATCTTGAGTAAGATCTTTCTATTTTTACCGAAACATATGGGTCTCTAAGCTGGTCTCTTCATCTCTGCGTTATTTTTACGTAAAACCTACTTTCATCTCTTGAACTTCTCAGATCTTTATAGATCTGAGATGGATCGAACTGTTTTCCGTTTGTTTTTATGAAAACCTACTTTCATCTCTTGAACTTCTCAGATCTTTATAGATCTGAGATGGATCGAACTGTTTTCCGCTTGTTTTTATGAAAACCTTCTGATTTTCAAGTGTCTGTTCATTTCTTCCTAACTAGGGTTTACTGAAAATCATCTTCTCCAAAAGTTTTCTGATTTTGAATGTTTAATCTTATGTTCCTATGTGCTTTTGACCGATTTATGTTGAGTTAGCCTAAACCCTAGTCTATTTACGCTAAAACTCCATTTTTTTTCCTTATACTTTGCTTCAATTCTGGTTTTCCGTGTTACTTGTTGCATTGTTTCACTTTTTGCTTCGATTCCGAGTCTTTCAATGTCCCTAGTTGTATTGATTCACTATGTATCTTTGATCCACTCGATTTTCCTTAGTCAAATTCATCGCTTTGTGATTTCTACCCTAATTAATCTCTATTAGGGTTCTTTAGTCAATTTTTCGGATTAATTTCTATGTGTTTCTGAAATTTTACTTAGCTCATTCTCTATTTGTGGAAGTTTATATCTTTCCTCCCAGAAAGCAATATTACTTTGAAATTCTGACTAATTTGCTCTGTTAAGATTCATGTGCATAATTCTCGTTTGTTTTCTTGTTTAAGACCTTACTTATTCATCCCTGCCTTATTTAATTGCCTGTATAACTGTGGATTCTTAATAACTCCTTATTTGTTTTGATTGGGATTTCTTGCCTTAATTGAATCCCTGTTATTACTGTTTGAATCATTTGCCCTTAATTAAATGAGTCTATTCCGAAACTCCTTAGGTGATTGAATTATGTGACTTCCTTAATTGTTGGCTTCTGATTTCTTTTTACCTTGTTTGTCCTACTCTTAAACTACTATATAAACTCTCTTATTTTACCTCTCAAGACACGAACATATTAGGTCAAAAAACTCTCTCTCATACTCAAAGCTTTTCTGCTATCTTTCTTTCTTTGTTACTTATTTACTACTGTTCTGAATTAGTCGGCTGCAAGCCAAGGCTAATTATTGTGCTCTCCTATCCTTCACTTTTGGTTTACTATCCCCTTACTGGTATATTTTGATTTCAATTCAAGTCCCAAAATCAACATGTTTCTATTACTGCTTCAGTTTATCATGTTTCTGATCTGTTTCTATCTATGGTTTTGTTGTTCAACATGGAATTGTCATGTCTACATCATTGTTCATCTAGCATATTATGTTATGCCCCACTCCCCTTTAGGACCAGTATGCTTATGAATACGTTGCCCCCTTGTAGTATGTCCCAATATGATCTGTTCTATCCTATGTTTACCTATTTTCTAGCATGCACCTTTCTTTGCAAAGCACTTCATATCCTAAGTTGTATGATTCCGTGTTGATTCTGAAATTCATGTTGTGTTGATACCATTAGCTATCCCCTAATCCCCATAAACCCCCTACTAGAACTTCAATGATCCTGTATACTATGTGCTCTATGTGTCCCCAATTCCCATCACCCCTGTATGAAGGACTGTGATTTGAATGTGCTGAATCTATTTGTGTTGTGATTAGTCTACTGTTTGTTAATTGTCCTACTCTTGTCAACAAATTGTTTTTTTACTAAAAAAACTCATCTATTTTATAAAACTATTTCAACTAAGTCTTTTCCAAAACATTACTTTTCCTATTAAAACCTTTTCAAAACTATGTCAAGCACTCTCACTCTACTCTTAGGTCCTTAGGTTCTGCCTCTCCAGTGTATGACTGCCTTGGGATTCCTATGAGATCCCTCTGAACTCTGGTGCACTGGGGCTGGCCCTTCCACACTGCACTTACTCAATTATGGTTATGAAATCTGGGTGTGAGCACTGCCCGAGATCCCTTGAGGTCCTTAGGGAACTCTGACACACCCAAATATGAGAGGCTATGAAACATTTGAGCACTTGAGGTTCTGGGAATCTGGGCCTGTTTATCAGGCTCCCTATAGTTTAACTTCTTCTTTTCATTTATCTATTTATGTAATTTACTCTGTTGGTCTGTAATCATTATTTGTAAACAGATATTGGGGATGGCTAGTGAAAAGGGGAGGGTAGCTATATATGTTATCAATATCAAGGGGTAGAAACCATGCCTTAGGTTTACATTTCCTATATGTGAATTAGAATCCATGTTTAGGACCAATACATTCTAAGCATATCATGCATTAGATATCATGTTTTAGGTTTACTTCTTCGGCATCTCATTTGACCCTGTTTATCACTTAGAAATCCTGCTCCAGGGCTAAATAATAGCATCAACATAAAAAAATGTTGCTCCTGCACATCCTGAAATTATGTTGTAACTTCCTGTGCATTTAGAAATCATGCTTTAGGAATTCTGCAACCATTATGCATCTTTATGTGCATAGTAGATACCATGCTTTAGGATCTCGCCCAGTTACACTTAGTTAAGCTACTGATGCATGAAAAAAGACATAAGACAGTCTCATATTTGATCATCCTGTTTTAAATAAACTGGTGATAATCCATGTATTTTTCAACACCTAGAACAGCATGCTTTTAGGTAAAACAACTTTTGAACTATTTTTTAACAATTCTGGTAATTATTATGCACATTCCCACACCTAGGCAAGCCTTAGGTAATCCATCTCGTTAAAAACTAGAAGACTGTTGCTTTGTGTTTACTGCCTAATGGTTAACATGTTTTAAACTCAATAGGCAAACTGATTAGGTCCTGCTTCTATGTTTATAAAATTGAAGTTGCATATCTTCTGTGTTCTGATTTTCACTTAGACATCATATTTTAGGATCCTTCTTAATAATACTGCCCTTGTTTGTGTTTGAGACGTGTTGATTATGTGCATTATCTGTGGAGGTAAATCTGAGCCTCTTAACTATTTTTTTCCTGTTTTATCTGTTCAATTCCTATCTGTTCTTGCATGTCGCCTAGTATTTTCTCCTTTAAACCTTAGGGGTATGTCTAGAACCGCCTATAGGTAAAGGTCTTAAATCCCTCCAGGGCCATTATGAAGGGACGGGTAACAGTACGCATAGAGATCGTTAAACAACACTCGCTTTAATAACCGCTAAGGGTGGGGAAGGGTAGATATGGATATGATGACTGGTGCGCTAATGCAACGCGTAGCCCCTCTTCTGAGGAGTGATTACCTGGCATTGTACCGATGTGATCCCATATGATGAACGACCTAGGACCCCCTATCCCTTACATATGTGTGTTTAGATCACAACTCTTTCAAACCTTGTATATGTATTTTTAGACTTTAAATGTTTTAAAACTTTAGCACATATGTGTGCTTAGACTGCGAATCTTCCCAGAATGTTTATTTGCTTACCTATATGTTTTGTTTGCTTATGTGCTACCTGTTTTAAAATTCACAAAGCTTGTTTGGCCGGGAACCACAGTTGTGGACTTTAAGGGGTGCCTAACACCTTCCCCTTGAAGTAATTTCAAGCCCTTACCCTATCTCTGGTTATCTAATCTATGTTTATAAATGACCCTTAATAGGTGCCCTAATACACCTTGAAATCGTTAGGTGGCGACTCTTCAATTCCTTATCCCTTTCCCAAAAGGAAACGAGTTGTCCCAATAATGTTGATTACCCTGACCGACCCGAAAGGGGAGGAAAGGGGGGGCGCGACAGCATGGAAACTCTGCTGGGGACTTATATAGGTTTTTACCATTTCAAACTGCTTTTTGAACTTGTGTTTACTTTNCCCTTTATGTGCCATTAATTGATTATCTCTTTCAAGTATTTATTCCTTTCAGAATCAAAACTGACATGTTTCTTTTTGTTTTTCTTCGTAACTGCTTTTTCAATTATAAATGTTGTATTTACCGCTTTCATAACGTGAAAATACATGAGAACATGCTTTTATTGATCATTTAATGTTGCATAATCATGATCAACATCATATTCCACTCGTTTCTATTCATATCCTGTAGCAACGCTTGATGAGTGTTTGCACCCTTCCATTTTATATCACCCCTAAATTCGGAAAGGCTTATTTACGGTAAAACTTGTCGATCAGCGGTGCAGTCTAAGGTGCATTTCCCCCTCAAGTTGTCCGCTTGAGGGTACCAGTATAATACCCATAGAAACCTTACTCTGTTATATTGTGCATGCGTCATGGTCAAAAATTCGGGTTAACGTGTCATCCGCATGATAACCCTTTAATCCCGAGGGACGCAATCACGTTTTGTGCATTTATTTGGAGAACTAAATGTTTGTATGCTAATCATAAGTGTATAAATAGTCAACTCTGGCGGGGTTAAGGGTCTAACCTTGTCTATTTTGCAGAAAATAAGGCACGAAGTCCCCAGGTTCGGCATGATCCAAAATGTGTCAAAAAGATCGAGTCAGGGGAAGGTCCTTCTGGGACCAAGTAGTCTAGGTTTCCTTTCCATTGCTTTTATTAATTTAATAAGGCCAAGTGCCATTAGTGACCTTATTTCCTGCTCATTATTTTAGTGTTATTTTGGGCTCGTCTATTTTACATTAATGAAATGAGGCATTTTTGTATCTAAGTTCTCCAAAATCAACTTGCCGCTAGGCCTACCTCTGGCACAACGAGGCTCCCAAATTAGGACACGCTTTTGTTCCTGCACTATGTGTTTAAATACTGCAATATTTTCTAATGATCCTCACTAACTTGGCTACCTTTTTTTTTGTTTCTTTTGATTATTCCCCTCCCCAAAGGCTGGTTCGTGCATTCTGGCATCATCATAATCTCACACAAGATCCAGGGGCCCTCCACCACCTCCTCCTCCTCCTCCTGCTCCTCCTCCTAGTCCACTTAAAGGAAAAGGCAAAGGAAAAATGGAAGTTTTGGGCAACATTAGACAGGAAAACACAACACCAATGGAACGAACAGAAGCTCTTGACAATCAAGGTACTCAGGTTCAGAATGATGTTATGTCAAAACTCAAGAAAAGGTTGTTGAAACTCCAAGGGGAGCTTGAGCATGTCCGGAACTTGGAAAATTTATCCTTCTCACTCAGTGCCCCAGATGTCATTCAAAATCCCATACCTCCTCATAACACCCCAAACAAACAGAACCCTCCCAAAACTCATCATCATACAAACCCACCGAAAAAACAAATTATCCCACCACAGCACCAGCACAACACTTTCCACGCTCCAATAAATACCCCGCTAATTATCCCTGAAGCACAAGACTCCACAAGTGACCACCTCTATGCTCAAACACCAGGTCATCAGAACAACCCCATATACATGCAGACTCTACCTCACTCCACCCAACACATTTCTTACACACCTGAATCCAATGAGAAGGATATGCTCATTAAGAATTTGGTAGAGGAGCTCAAGAAGCTGACTAGTCGAGTTCAGGGCGTTGAAGGAAGCAAGGGAATCGAAGGGTTGAACTACGAAGATCTCAGCATACAGCCCGATGTTGAACTACCAGAGGGTTGAACTACGAAGATCCCAGGGTCCATTTGAGGACCTATTGTGATAAATTGGTTGGAGTAGGAAGATGATCTTTGGAGGAAGGTGCAGGCCAGGGAATACTCAGTCATCGATCAGCTGAACGAAACTCTAGCCCAGATATCCATTCTGTCATTACTGCATAATTCAGAGGCACACATGAATGCTTCGATGAAAGTGTTGAACGGACCATATGTGCCAAATAACATAACTAGTGGAGAAATGGCTAATATGGTAGGTCAGGTGCTGGAGAGTCACAAGATCACTTTCCACGAGGACGAGTTGCCGCCTGAAGGGCTAAGTCAAAATCAAGCACTACACATCACTGTGCAATGCGAGGACTACTTCATCACCAGGATTCTGATCGATGGTGGATCCAACCTCAACATCTGTCCGTTGAAAACACTCAACAAATTGGGCAAGGGACTGCACGAGATCAAAGAAGGATCTATGAATATAAAGGCTTTCGAGGGTTATCAGAGGTCTACCATTGGTGAAATCAGTCTTTGTCTGCATATGGGACCTACATGGTTCGAAATTGACTTTCAGGTGATAGACATATCGACATTTTATAATCTGTTGTTGGGACGCCCCATGGATACATGTCGCTGGGGCTGTGGCATCAACATTGCACCAGGTAGTGAAATTTGAATGGAACCACCAGTAAGTAATCATCCACGGAGATGGAAGCAACCCTATCTATGGTCGCCAGACCATCCCAGTGATTGAAGGTGGAAGAGGGCTGGGTGGAGAAACCTACCACCACATTGAACGGGTTAATGCAGTGGATAAAGACAAATAATGGGACAGTAAGATCGAAAGAATACTGAATTGGAGTGGATATGAGCCTGGCAAAGGACTCGGGAAAAACCTTCAAGGGATTTCCAAACCAATACAGTTGAAGCACCACAGCACCACTTTTGGGCTTGGATACAAATACACTTGGTAGGAGTACGAAAACTGGTCGCCACCATGGCGCGGTCCCTACTATCCATTGGAACAGCCTATACCACATTTGGAGCAGACTTTCTGGAAAGCTAATATCATATGGGGTTTAGAAGAAGAAGAAACTCTAGCAGCTTTGAAGGATCTATACTTGGAAGATGGTGACGGGGACTGTTGTGTTATTTTTGAGGATGAGGAGAAGGAAGGCACTACCACCCAAGCTGTGAGTAAAGGATCATTCCTCAGGAATTGGACTGTCAGACCATCCAGGGCCCGACGAGTCCCCAGGTAGCAAGGCTGAACAAGCATTGTTTATTTCATTTTGCTAATGATTTCCTTTTCCGCATTTCCATTTTTTTGCATTTGCCAATAAAATCTCCAAATGTTCCAAAATATTCAAAAATCACTTTTATGTTTCAACAAATCTTTATTCATTTATTATCATTTTCTCTCATTATTTTATCTTACAACATTATTATTTCCTATCTTGATGAACCAATGAATGTGACATGCAATGAGACAACGCAACAAAAGGACAGTGATTCAGAGGAATAAGATACCATACCCGATGAAATTATCATAGAAGTTGAGGATTTTGAAAATAGACCCAAGTCCAATCTGGACGAAACTGAGATAGTCAACCTGTGAGATCCAGAAACTGTCAAGGAAACTCGCATCAGCATTCATCTATCGCCATAAGAGAAAGTGGAATACACACAATTCTTGAAAGAATATGAAGACATATTTGCATGGTCATACGATGACATGACTGGTCTAAGTACATCCATTGTGGCTCACAAGTTACCAACCAATCCAATGTGCCCGCGGATAAAGCAGAAGCTCAGAAAATTCAAGCCTGATATGAGTCTGAGAATCAAAGAGGAAGTTACCAAGCAAATCAACGCCAAGGTTCTCAGGGTAGTTGAATATCCGATATGGTTAGCCAATATCGTGCCAGTACCCAATAAAGATGGAAAGGTCAGAGTTTGTTTCGATTATCGGGATCTCAACCGGGCCGGTCTGAAGGATGATTTTCCTCTCCCGAACATACACATCTTGATGGACAATTGTGCAAAGCATGAACTTCAATCGTTAGTGGATTGTTTTGCAGGTTACCACCAGATTTGGATGGACGAGGAAGATGCTGAGAAGACGTCTTTCATCACGCCGTGGGGAGTCTACTGTTATAAGATGATGTCGTTCGGCCTAAATAATGTTGGGGCCACTTATATGAAAGCTATGACCACCATCTTCCATGATATGATACATAAAGAAATTGAGGTGTATGTGGATGATGTCATCATCAAGTCCAAAAGAGCCACCGACCATATAGCAGATTTGAGAAAATTCTTTGACATGTTGCGAAAGTACAACTTGAAATTAAACCCCACGAAGTGTGCGTTTGGGGTTCCTGCTGGGAAATTGCTTTGGTTCCTCGTCAGCCGCTGAGGAATAGAATTGTATCCATCAAAGGTCAAATCCATCCAAGAATTGCCTTCGCCAAAGAATAAGAAAGATGTGATGAATTTCCTGGGACGCCTTAACTACATCAGCCGATTCATAGCCCAGTCCACGGTTATATGTGAACCAATCTTCAAGATGCTGAAGAAAGATACTGCGAACGAATAGACCGATGATTGTCAGAAAGCTTTCGACAGAATCAAGGAATATTTGTCAACATCCCAAGTCTTGGTCCCCCCAGATCCAGGTAGACCCTTGCTACTCTACCTTGCGGTATTAGATGGAGCTTTTGGATGCGTTCTGGGCAACACGACGAGACAAGAAGAAAGGAACATGCTATTTATTATCTGAGTAAGAAGTTCACTCCACATGAAGTACGGTATTCTCTACTGGAACGTACCTGCTGTGCTCTAACCTGGGTAGCCCAGAAGCTAAGGCATTACTTCTGTGCCTACACAACGTATCTCATATCAAGGATAGATCCCTTGAAATATATCTTTCAGAAGCCCATGACCACTGGCCAAATGACAAATCCTTCTTAGTGAGTTCGACATTGTCTATGTGACTCAGAAAGCGGTCAAGGGGCAAGCACTGGCAGATCATCTTGCCAAGAACCCCGTGGAAAGAGAATACGAACCCTTAAAAAACGTATTTTCCCGATGAAGAAGTGTCATTCATAGGTGAGGACATTGCAGAATCCTATGATGGGTGGAGAATGTTCTTCCACAGAGCAGCCAATTTCAAAGGAGTCGGCATTGGAGCTGTCCTGATATCGAAAATAGGTCAACAGTACCCGGTATCTGCCAAACTCAGATTTTCCTGCACCAACAATATGGTAGAATATGAGGTCTGCATCTTAGGGCTCAATATGGCCATTGACATGAATATCCAAGAGAGTTGCTAGTAATTGGTGACTCAGATCTGCTAATACACCAAGTACAAGGAGAATGGGCTACTAAGAATTCCAAGATATTGCCATATATGCACCATGTGCAAGAATTGAGGAAAAGGTTCACAAAGACAGAATTTCGGCACCCAAATAAAGAACGAGTTTTCTGATGCATTGGCCACTCTATCATCCATGATACAACACCCAAATAAGAACTTCATTGATCCTATTCTAGTGAAGATCCATAACCAGTCGGCATATTGTGCCCATGTTGAAGAAGAAGCAGACGGAAGACCATGACTCCACGACATCAGGGAATACTTGTCAAAGGGAGAGTACCCAGAGCTTGCAAATCACACTCAGAAACGCACGCTCCAGAGATTGTCCAATAATTTCTTTCGCAACGGAGGAAACCTGTGCAGAAGGACTCCTGACTTGGGATTATTAAGATGTGTCGATGCAAAGGAAGCCTCCAACTACTTGAAGAGATACATGCTGGGACCTGTGGCCCACACATGAATGGTTTTGTCTTAGCAAAGAAAACAATCAGAACCGGTTACTTCTAGATGACCATGGAAACAGACTGCATCCAATATGTCCGGAAATGCTATCAATGTCAGTTGCATGCAGATATGATAAAGGTACCCCTAAATGAGCTCAATGCAACAAGCTCACCTTGGCCGTTCGTCGTCTGGGGAATGGACGTTATTGGACCAATCGAGCCCACGGACTCAAATAGGCACAGGTTCATCCTAGTAGCTATTGATTACTTCACCAAATGGGTCGAAGCGGTATCATAAAAAGTAGTGATTAAGAAAGTTGTGGCAGACTTTTTCCGTGACCGTATCATTTGTCGGTTCAGGGTCTTCCGGAGTCAATCATCACCGACGTCGACTCCAATCTCAACAGTGATCTGATGAAAGCCATGTGCGAGACTTTCAAAATCAAGCAGAAGAATTCCACAGCCTATAGACCACAGATGAATTGAGCTGTGGAAGCCGCCAACAAGAACATCAAAAAGGTATTGAGAAAGATGATAGAAAAGAACAAACAGTGGCATGAAAAATTATCATTCACCTTACTGGGATATTGTACCACAGTTCGCACATCAACTGGGAAAACTCCTTTATTTACTGGTTTATGGTACGGAAGTTGTTATTCCTGCCGAAGTGGAGATCCCTTCCTTAAGAATCATACAAAAAGCTGAGCTCAGTGACGCAGAATGGATAAATGGTCGCTACAAGCAGTTAGCCCTCATAGATGGTAAAACGATGAATGCAATATCTCATGGTCAACTTTATCAGAATAGAATGTCCAGAGCCTTCAACAAGAGAGTCAAGCCAAGACAGTTCACACTAGGGCAGCTGGTGTTAAAGAAGATTTTTCCACATCAAGACGAAGCCAGAGGGAAATTTTCTCCCAACTGGCAGGGTCCGTATATGGTTCACCGAGTATTGATAGGAGGAGCTCTCATACTTGCAGAAATGGACGGAGAAGTTTGTCCAAATCTAATCAATTCAGATGCAGTCAAACGATATTATGTGTAACTTTCTATGATTTTGTTCAATAATGTAAATTAAACTACGCCTGACCTGATTCCCGTTTAAGAGGGGATACGTAGGCAGCCTTATGGGTTTGGTCATAATTCAATAAAAATCTCATTTCCCCCACAATTGGAAACTGGGGTAAAATTTTGAGGAGGACCCTCAAAATTTCGAAGCAAGTTCAGCCGATCGCAGCATGTACAACGATCAGAATCATCAACCATCCAACTGGGGAAGAATTTTGAGAAGGACCCTCAAAATTCCGTAGCATGAGTGGTTGCAATGTCTTGAACCATTTCACGGTCACCGCTTCATCTAAATTTCATGAAATATATTTTTTACTATGTCTTTATAAATCATGCACATTTTCAAAATATAGCTCTTCAGCAAACGCTACCCCAATTATGCAAATAGAATCATCAAACCAAGTAGAGCGAAGCAAGTAAATCCAGTGGAGACATGAACCAACCTCCCCCATCTACAGAACTCACGATTTGTCTTTGGATGCAGGAACAAAGAACGAACATGTTCAAAATCACAATCCTCGAAGCCATCGCACTTGCCGACATTTTCTATCAGCACGAAAAAACAATGCTCCGTAGTCACAATCACAATATCAAATTTTGCTGTCATCTAAGAAATTCTACTGTCATTTACTATTTAATCTTCTACATAAGGCTAAGTTCTGACTTCATTTTGCATAAGGCTAATATCTGCCTTCATTTGCATAAGGGTAATCTTTGCCTTCATGGGACTAAGCTCTGTCCCGCATTCTGCATGAGGTTAAGCTCTACCTCCATTTGCATAAGGCTAATCTCTGCCTTCTTATATGCATGAGGTTAAGCTCTAACTCCATCTACATAAGGCTAATCTCTGTCTTCCATCTTGCATAAGGCTAATCTTGCCTTCTCTTGCATAAGGCTAATCTTGCCTTCTCTTGCATAAGGCTAATCTCTGCCTTTCTATCTGCATGAGGTTAAGCTCTACCTCCATCTGCATAAGGTTAAGCTCTACCTCCATCTTCATAAGGCTAATCTCTGCCATCTCTTGCATAAGGATAATCTCTGCCTTCATTCAGCATAAGGCTAATATTTGCCTTCCACATCTCTGCATGAGACTAAGCTCCGTCTCCATATTTGCATGAGTCTAAGCTCTGCTTCCAATTTTTTATTCACCGAGACTAAGCGCTATCTCTCGAGCATTATTCACTTTGCTTCTCTTTCGGGCTAAGCTCTGCCGTCCATTTCCCAAGACTAAGCTCTACCTTGTGGAAGTCATCATATTGCATCTCATCGGATGAAATATCGCCAACCTGTCCAAAGGCGCCATAGTCTAAAGGCATCATCCTCATAACCAGAAGACACCGTGTCATGGCCTGAGGATCTCTCAAACTTTGCCTATCATTATTCAAAGGCGTCATAGTCCGTAGGCACCATCTTCATGGCCCGAGAACGTCACTTCATGGCCTGCGAATCTCATTAATCAACTCATGGCCTATGACGTCATGGTCAAAGGACGTCATCCTCAACCGTCCAAAGACAACTTTCATGGTCCGACAGGAATCTGCATCATGTTTAAATTTTTGCACAAATATATTCTTGTATTAAATCTATTTGTAGGTGACCCGACAAGCAACTGCTATCCCAGCAGGAGTGATCCCACTCCAGTTCCCCTCAACGGTATCAAACCTGGCCTCTCTCGTGAACCATTCATTCACATATCCCTAGATATTGCATCCGTTCTTGCAATGATTTCATCGGTATACTCCGCCGATGAATCCAGAACTACACGCGGCCTGGTTCCTGTGAGACCAGGGATATGTAGGCAGCTCAAAAGCCAGGGTGCGACCTAAATCTCTCTAAGTGTTTCGCTCAGTCAAATTGGCCATCATATCTTTACCGGACAACTCTTCCATCCTTTCCGGGTAAAGAGGGGCAGCTGTTGATACCCAATTTTTCCTAAAAAATATTTCAAAATTCATATATGTCTTCAAAATTATGCATTAGCATCAATTGGTATTTTTCCATAGTTTTCTACATATTTTATTAATTTTTCCAGTATTTTATTCCAATAAATAATTACAAAATTGCATCACAAATGATTTAAAATTATTTTCTTGATTTAATATTACTATTATGGTCCTATTAAGTCCAAATTATTCTATAAATAGCCAATTTGGCACCTTTTGGCTACAATTGCAATAACTTTGCAATTGTAGCCCATGGTATAATTTTTGTATTATCTTTTTACAAGAAATTAGTCTTTTGTATTTCAATACTAAATAACTTTTTTTAAAACATCTCTATACATGAAATTCATTTTTATAATTAGTAATTATTTTTAATCAATTTATTTGGGGTATTTAACAAATAGCCATTTTTATTTTTGATTCTAGCCTAAACTAGATAGCCCAAATACCTGGTACACTAGCCAATATAGCCCAAGCCCAAACCCCTACCTTACCCGACCCAAATTATTGTTAAATCCCGACCGTTGATCACTTTTTATCAGCGGTCCAGATCCCTTTTACCATAATTAAACCCAAACGACCCCCCAAACCCTCTCATTTTTTCACTCACCCTCTCCGCCGTCACACTTCACTCTCCTCTCCAAATCCTCCATAATACTAATCCTAACTCTCACCTCGCCTCATCTCATCTGTCGTTAACCCTGGTGATTCCTCACCACCCTCAGGCCTCTCATGGCTCTCTTATGTCGGTATTACTTGTCTCTAAGGCCCTCAAGGGACGAGGGTTAGTCCACTCACACCATGGGCCTGTTCTTGCCTGTTTCAAGCCGCCATGGCTCGATCTTGAGTAAGATATTTCTATTTTTTCCTAAACCTATGTGTCTCTAAGCTGGTCTCTTCATATTTGCATTATTTTTACGAAAACCTTCTTTTATCTCTCGAACTTCTCTGATATGTACAGATCTGAGATGGATCGAACTATTTTCCATTTGTTTTTATGAAAACCTACTTTCATCTCTTGACTTCTCAGATCTGACAGATCTAAGATGGGTCGAACTGTTTTCCACTTGTTTTTATGAAAACCTTCTGATTTTCAAGTGTCTTTTCATTTCTTCCTAACTAGAGTTTACTGAAAATCATCTTCTCCAATTTTTCCGATTTTGAATGTTTAATCTTCTGTTTTAATGTGTTTTTGACCGATTTATATTGAGTTTGCCTAAACCCTAGTCTATTTATGCTAAAACTCTATTTTTTTCTTATACTTTGCTTCAATTCTGGATTTTCCGTGTAACTTGTGGCATTGTTTAGATTTTTGCTTCGATTCTGAGTCTTTCAATGTCCCTAGTTGTATTGATTCACTCTGTATATTTGACCCACTCGATATTCCTTAGATAAATTCATCGCTTTTCGATTTCTACCCTAATTAATCTCTATTAGGATTTTTGAGTCAATTTTCCGGATTAATTTCTATGTGTTTCTGAAATCTTACTTAGCTCATTCTCTATTAGTGGAAATTGATATCTTTCCTCCCAGAAAGCAGTATTACTTTGAAATTCTGACTAATTTGCTCTGTTAAGATTCATGTGCATAATTCTCGTTTGTTTCCTTGTTTAAGACCTTACTTATTCATCCCCGCCTTATTTTATTGCCTGTATAACTGTGGATTCTTACTGATTCCTTATTTGGTTTGATTGGAATTCTTTCCTTAATTGAATCCATTTTATTACCATTTGATCAATTGATGTAACGACCCGACCGGTTGTTATGCATTATCGAACCATGTTTCCCTAAATGAAATTTCTCATAGCGGCTTATTGTGATTTATCACTTACGGGGGAAGGTGGTCCTGGATTCAGAAATGTTTAGAACAATATTGGAACACTTGGTTCCTTGAGGTTAGTCTTTAAGGCCAAAGTTTGACTTTGGTCAACATTTTGAGTAACCGACCTTGGAGTCAAGTTTAGATGATTCCGGTAGCTTTGTATGATGATTTCGTACTTGGACGTATGTTCGGAATGGGTTTTGGATGACCCTGGGGCGTTTCGACGCCCAATATCGAAATTAGAGTTTCCTTAAGTTTGAAATTTGGTTGGGAACGTGTTTTTGTGTTATCGATGTCCAAATGGAATTCTGAGATCGGGAATAGTTCTGTGATGTCATTTATGACTTGCTTGCAAAAGTTGGTGTCATTCCGAGTAGTATAGGTCGGTTCGGCGCGTTGAAAGCGAATTCTAGAACTTTAAGTTCAAAGTTTGATTCAATTTGGTTTTGGGGTCGAATTCTTAGTTTCGTTGTTGTTTTTCACGTTCCGAAAATTCGAGCGAGTTCGTATCATGAATATAGACCTGCCAGTGCCTTTGGATGGTGTCCCGAAGGGCTCGAGTGAGTTTCGGACCCCTCGGAGTTAGATTCAAAAACTATATTTTTCACTGACTGGTTTCCTTCAGTGCAATCGCAGGTGCACTGATGCGATTGCATAGAAGGAACTGGGCAGGGGTGGTGAATGCCCTGTGTGTTCGCACAAAAGGCACCGCGATCACGATGGGTTGGGCTCCTGACCCAGTGCGATCGCACACACCATCCGCGTTCGCACAAGAGCCTAGCCTTTGGCCAGTGCAGCTATTCCTTACCCTGTGCATTCGCAAGTCTCTCTCCGCGTTCGCACAGAAGGCCCATGAGGGCCTGGTCACTTAAAGCTCTACGATCGCACTGCCCAGGCTGCGATCACATAGAGTAGAGCACTGGGAAGTGTGTTTTTATAACGGGATTTATGTCATTTCCTCATCCTCTTCTTCTTCCTTGGGACGATTTTCAGCATTCAAAAGGGGCAAACGACCTAGTTATTGAAGGTAAGTAAATTCTACTCTAATAGTAGCTTCATGCATGGATTACAAGCTAAATTAACTACCTAAATTAGTGAAAACTAAGGATTTGGGGTAGTAACCTAGGGCTTTTGAAAATGTAGAAAATTACCCGTCAATTAGCTATGAAATCGAGTGAAAATCATGTATTAATGATCCTTAGGCTATGGATGAGTGTTTCCTTCGAGAATTTTTGGAATCCGAGCATGCGGGCCCCGGGTTGGATTTTAGGATTTCTTCAAGAATGATGAATTTGGCTAAGTAGTAGAAGATTTTCATGCTTTGAGTATAGATTGATATATTTGTATAACATTTGGCTAGTTTCGAGTCCGTGGGTGTCGAGTTTGGAGTTTCGGGCGCGTTCTTGACCCGGAAAGTAGGTTCGACACGAGGTGAGTCTCCTTTCTAACCTTGTAAGAGGGAATTGTCCCCCTAGGTGCTTTAATTGACTATGTGCTAATGTTGTGGGGGCTACGTACGTGCAAAGTGATGAGAGTCCGTACGTAGCGACTATTATTGTTATGTCCAGGTATTTAGACCTACATCATGCCTTATGTTTTTCCTTGAAATGAACTATATGCGTAGTGAATTAATGTTACATGCGGCTTGTTTCCCTGAAATCATGGAATTTAAGTAATATTAAGTAATTGTTCATGAAAAGTAATTTATAAAGAATAAATGTGTGGATTTTGTGTGCATGTGACCGCTTCGCAATTTACATTCTGCGAGCGGAGTGTTATTTCCCCCGCTCTCATGGGAGCGAGTCGTACGCCACGACGAGATTGAAAGATATATATTATGGTTTGGGCCGTTCGACCCTCGGCAGTGCACATATATGATCATTATGATGGCTCAGGCCGGTTGTCCTTATCCTGTTTGTGCATGTTAAATTGTTGATGATTCCTTTTTATGGATTTTGAGTGGTCAGATATATTTTTAAAGGAAAGAAAAGAATAATGAAGTAGAAATTGTACATTTACTTACAGTATTTATTTGAATTACTGTCATTTTTAATTTTTACTGTTTTTATCATCCTTGTATGTCTGTTACTGATATTATATCTTATTAATTATTTTGTGGACCTTAGTGAGTGTCAAGTCGACCTCTCTTCACTACTTCTTCGAGGTTAGGCGGGATACTCACTGGGTACATATTTGTTTATGTACTCATGCTACGCTTATGTACTTAATTGTACAGGTTCTGAGGTTGGTGCATCTGGTTATCAGACTAGAGCTCGATTCTGATCGTAGTTGGACCTGACTTCACGGTGAGATGCTTCTCCTGACAATCCTCGGCAGCACCATGGAGTTTTCTTTTGCTTATTTCCCGTCTATTTCTTTCAGATAATGGGACTGTATATTATATCTTTTGTATATTCTGTTAGTATGCCCGTAGGACTTGTCACACTAGTACCTGACACACGCGTGGTGGTTATTTTGGTTTGCGGTCCGTACATATATATATATATATATATATATATATATTGGCTCACTCCTCTTTACAACAACTTTTGGTTAAAAATGGCTTACTATCTTTTTTCAATTAATGTTTTGAACTTTAAAGCTTGGCACGTGTTGGGATGTTTAATCAAGTATGGGAAAATCCTTAGTAATTTAAGTGTGGGCTTGCGTAACCCCGGTGTTGGGCGCCATCACGACCTGAGTTAGTATTTGGGTCATGACAACATGGTATCAGAGCACTAGGGTCACGTAGGTCTCACAAGTCACAGGCAAACCTAGTAGAGTCTTGCGGATCGGTATGGAGATGTCTGTACTTATCTTAGGGAGGTTATAGGGTGTTAGGAAAACCTCTCCTTATTTTTTTATTCTATCATGCAGTCAATGATTTACTAAATCTCATTCTTCTATTCTCTCACAGATGGTGAGGACGCGTGCATCCGATGTTCCAGACCCGGGAGGGGCCGCTACCCACGTTGTTCGAGGCTGTGGTAGAGGCCGGGGGGAGGGAACCGGCCCGAGCTAGGGGACAAGGGCGTCCACGAGCTATTCCACCTCGAGCTATTCCAGTTCTACCACCACCGGAGGATCCTACTGTAGAGGAGCAGGGTGAGGTGCCCCCAGCAGGTCCTGCTCCAGTGGACTTTATGACGGCGCCAGGCTTCCAGGAGATCATGGGTCGTATGATGCAGTTTATGGACACCATGTCCTAGGCTGGTTTATTTCCAGCAGATCCTGCCACATCTCAGGCGGGAGGGGTGGTCCAGACTCCTACCGCCCAGGCTGCAGGTCAGGCAGCAGCATTACATCATACCCCGGGTACACTGCCCCTGGGTGGGGTCCAGCCTGTAGCAGCAACAACTGAGCCCAGACCAGCTGCGAACGGCTATCCGTAGAAGTTATTGGATAGATGGACTCGATTTCACCCTCCAGTCTTCGAGGGAGAGCGAGGCGAGGATGCCCAGGATTTTGTTAATAGGTGCAGGGATAGGCTGCACAATATGAGGATATTAGAGTCCCATGGAGTGGACTTCACTACCTTCCAGCTAGAGGGCAGAGCTCGCAGATGGTGGCAGTCCTATATTCTCAGCAGGCCAGCAGATTCTCCTCCCATCACTTGGGAGCAGTTCACTCAGATGTTTCTAGACAGGTATATCCCACCCTCTGAGAGGGAAGAGCTGCGATATCAGTTTGAGCAGTTGGATTAGGGACAGATGTCAGTGACAGATTATGAGGCTAGATTCTCAGAGTTGTCTCGCCACGCACTTATGATATTGCCTACTGATGCTGAGAGAGTGCGGAGATTTGTAGCAGGGCTGCACTCCGGTATTAGGGCCAAGATGGTCCGAGAGGTGGAGATGGGGACTCCCTATCAGCTGGTGATTGTCACACCTCCTTTTTCACCGGGTGAGGGTAATATGGGAGTTTTTCCAATTAAAGTGATATTATTCGGTTTTGGGACTTATTATTATTTCAGTGTCGCCACCCGGATTTTTGACGATGCTCAGGGACACCGTTTTATTTTAAAATCCCAAACCGAGGAAATTTTGACTCTGTTTTGATTTGTCTGCGACTAGAAATTCGAGTAAGGAATTCTGTTAACCCGGGAGAAGGTGTTAGGCGCTCCCGAATTCCGTGGTTCTAGCACGGTCAGTTAACTATTAATATTTGGCCTAATTATCTAATTATTTAAAAATTTTAAACCTATTTTTCTTTTTAGCCTTTTTCACTTTTAGCCGCTTTTAGTATTTATGCATTTATCTTGAAACGAGTCACGATGGCTTGCACTTGTTTGTTTTTGGACATATTGCAATTACGCCACATGAAATGCACCCATAATTACAACATGTGATTTTTATTAGTTTAAAGTTGAAGACGGGGACATGAGTTGTCGCACCAGCGTGTAGATTATGTAGTCAAGACTATGGTCGTGATGGTTTTATAATACCCATTTGAGGCGGTGTTCGATTATTCTCTATGTTTTCTATTTAAAGGAGTGTTTTAGCTTTAAGATCAATTAGGACGTTTATGGATTTATCTTAAACAAGTCACGATTGCGTGCACTTGTTGTTTTTGAGCACACGGCAAACACGTCACATGAAATGCACCCATGGTTGCTATGTACATTTTATTAATGTTCGGAGCTAAGGGTCGGGGGCATGAGTTGCCACTCCCGAGTGTAGATTATGGTGATTTTGGAATAATATTTGATTCTTTACCAAATTTTCCAAACTAAAGGTATCATTCTACCTAGAGGATTGCCTAAAATGATATTAATTAGCTTAAAGAACAACATATTTTGACTATGGCCACATTTTAGCCCTAAATTATTTCAACTCTTTTGGGCCAATCCTAATCTATCTATTGAACAAGAAGGGGTTTGTGTAATTTGAACTAAACACTTCTAGATACAGATATAAACAGAAACATTGCACTCTGAATGGTAATTACGAGAAAATTTGCACATTTAATGTTGTTTTCCAGTTATCAGAGGGATATTGTTTGGAAAATCATACTTATATGTATCAAGGATTCACCAGATTAAACACAAGTAAATCACGGGATTTTTGAGGGCGCCAGTTATCAAAAACTGAAATTTAAAGTTTTGGACAAATTAGTCTTAAAACCAAGATCATACCAATTCTAAATGCTTTTGAATTTGTAATCTAGAACTGCTTTATGGTTTCTTTTTAAGGAAGGATGTAGCGCGAACAGCTTTACCAGTTCAGATTTGGTCGTTTAAAACACAGGTTACTAGGATCGAAATTCATTCATAAAAATATGCGTATGTTGGTTTCAGAAAATTTATAAGATGCGGAATGAACTGAGAGAAATTAAATAATTCTGACTTATATTGAAGACAACTAAAATCGGAAATAGCTGTTTCCAAATCAATAAGTGTTTGTAAAATCATATGCATGCTAATTTCGAACACACACTCCATTTTTATCTACTGTCATCATGCTACTTTTAAAAAACAGGGACACAAATTATAAGTTTGACATGACTAAAGCCTTCTTTTCTAAAGTCAGTATGAGCACTAAATAGAATTAAATGTACAGTCCAGTTTAGGTTACAACATAGAAGAATTATAGCATCATTGCTACTATGCGAATACATATTTTCAAAAAGAGAGGAAAACTAAAATGGCGACTTCAAGCTAGTTGTTTGAATTGAATTCTTCTGAGGTTGTACATGCGAGACCTCTTTCGTAATTTGTGGAACACCCCAAATAATTGGGTGTGCTATGCATCCACCAGACCAAACAGGACCATGAAAAGAGGTCAAGCTTAAACCTGATGATGATGTGCTAAACTATACTAAAAAAAGCAGAGTAATTTATGCTTTTTTTTGGGTGTGAACCTAGCCATGAATGGGTCAGACTTTAATCCCATAATACCAATAGAAAACTAAGTCTAAATTTATATGGAAACTTGCTTACTGAGTCTCTTCAATGACCACGGAAACACAAATAAGAGCATCTTTTAATCTAAAATTATAAGTCCAAAATTTTGCTATTTGGACAGTAGTAACAACAGACCTTCAGACATTTATAGGATGAGTCATACCATAAAGGAGGTTAGACTCAACCTTGATGATGTTTTACACCACTTTAAAAGAACAGGTTCCTGCCTTTTTTATGCACTGAATCTGACAATAAAAGAGGTCAGATTCAATTCCATACAGGTCATCTTTTGTGACTTTCGACTCATACTTTACTATGACTTTGATTTTTAGGCATTTTTTAGAGAATAAATCTAATCATATTAAGAGAGTCAGATTCTTTTCCCTAGGAGCCTTTTGATTACCCACTTCTTATCCATAAAGGGTGATTTTCAGCACCCTAAGCTACTGTTTAGGCACTATCAAGGGGGTGAATTTGACTAATACGGAGTCAGATTCATCTACCCTAGTGCTACTACTAACATAATTCTAAACTATATAGAAACTTTGATTATTTAGGCATTTTAGCGGATGAACCTGACCACTTAGAGGTTCAGATTCCTCAACTCTAATGCCTTTTTAACTACATACTTTGTACCCTTTTGAGGGGTAAACTTCAGCCAACCATGATAATGTTTGTGAACTAATCATGGGGTTGGTTTGATTATTGAGGAATCAAACTCATATACCCTAGTGCAAATAACCTTAATATGCTAAACATCAAATTAACATCTAACTACCAAATGCTAAATGTATTGACAGAAACTTAACAAATAATCAAACTAATTCCAGAAATTACATACATACATTCAAATAATAGTAACCTTACTTCAGTTTTTATATCAAGAATGGAGGAGAGGAAGATTCAGATTCATGCAAGCTTAACATAAACACAACACTAATCAACAATTTCAGCACAATTAATTTTATCTAAAGGTTTACTGTTACATACCTTTAAAGAGGAAGAATAACATCAAAAAGACTTGACCAATTAAAGGTCAAGTATGAACAACAATCAGCAAGAAGGAAGAGAATTCAGCAGCAGCAAACAGAAAACCAGGGACAAAACCAAACAGTCCAGCAAGAATTAACCCAGAAATATTTGAGTATGAATGTTTGAAGAAAACTTTCAGAAATCAAAAATCCAAAAAGAGAAGATAGCAGCTGGGCTAGGCCATTTAGTTGTGGACTTGTTTTCAAAAAGGAAATCAGATTTTTTCTTTTCAAATAATAATTTTCTTTTTGGGAACCTTTTTTTTCGAATGGAAAGTATTTATGTCTTTTTCAGCAGCTAGAAGAGAGTCTTTTTCAGAGTGTCCAAAGTTTTTCCAAAAAAAAAAAAGAAGGTCTTTAATAGTCTAAAGGGAGGGTCTATTTATAGGAGGCTTGGGGATGGGATATGCTTTGGCATATTCCTCATCCAAAATTACCTGAAATTGAACTAGGACAGCTGTCACCCTTATCCTTTGGGAAAGCTACCCCTATTCCAAAAGCTTTCAGCCCTTAAAATTACCCTAATACCCTTAAAAATCTGATTTCACAAGTCTAGAAGGTTACCCTTTAGGTAACCAGTGTTAGGTTTACTTGGGGTTACTCTTAACTCTAGTTAGTTAATCCTAATCATCTCACTTTAGTTAATTAATAGTCATTCTTAACTAGGATTAGGTTAGTTAGTTAAGGGTTAGTCGATTAGGTTCCTAGAGTTGGTTTCCAACCATACTCATTAGTTAACTAGGTTTAATTTCATCATTAGGTGCTAATTCTAGTTTAATATCTTGTGCATTAATTTAGGTTGATTAATTTAGTCCCTTAGACTTAGATTAATTGGTTTACCTCAGTTAACTAAACCTAATTGTATTTGACTAAAATCAGAGACTTAATTAACTGTTAAACCTAAGTATTTTTCCAGAAATATGGTCATCTAGACTGATTCATGACCATTCAGTGGTTCAAAATCGAGTATTAGCCTAATTAATCGACTATCCTAATTTAACAAACTCAAGTAAACCACTAATCAATTAATCAACATAGATAATCATGCCTAAGGAAAATAGCAAATCCTAACAACTACATGCTTATTAGCATGAACAAAAACAATCAACTAATCTAATCAAACGAGGCAGGGGATAATAGAAACAATGCACACAGTGGTNAGAAATTTGGTCACCTAGACTGATTCATGACCATTCACTGGTTCAAAATCGAGTACTAGCCTAATTAATCGACTATCCTAATTTAACAAACTCAAGTAAACCACTAATCAATTAATCAACATAGATAATCATGCCTAAGGAAAATAGTAAATCCTAACAACTACATGCTTATTAGCATGAACAAAAACAATCAACTAATCTAATCAAACGAGGCAGGGGATCATAGAAACAATGCACACAGTGGTAAATCAAACTACGCCGATAAACATGATTGTCAAGAAACCCTATTACTAATTAACGGGAAGAGTTAACCAAAACAGGCTTGTCAAAGAGTTTAACTCATCAAGGAAACAAACATGAACAATGAAAGAGAAAACAAAGTCTAGACCTAATAGTAACAAGAACAATAATTATCAAAGATGAAATATTCATGGTCTTGGCTTAAACAAGAAACAGACAGGTACTGAATAATAAGAAAAAGAAAAGGCTAATCTAACCAAAAACAAAGAACAACAGTGATCAAACAATCCATATTTACATGACTCTTCGTAGTAATACGATAGAAACAGATAAAAAGAAAAGGGAATACTCGTTTAAAGGGATTTGGCCAGAAAAATTAAATTCGCTAGACTTGGTCGGATCCCGGTGGGGTTTGGAAATGATCCAAACCCACATGAATTAAGAGCTATTGACTCATGTAGCTTTGAGCTATTAGTTGTTCTTGAATCGGCCGGACATGGGGTTTTAGGGTTTTAGATTTTTAGATCTGAGATTTGAGGGACTTGAGCGGGTTTCTGATGAAATCAATGATAGGGGTGATTGAGAATGAAGAGAGGGTTGCAGTGTGAAAGTTTGGGTTTGTTTGGAGGTCGTCCGCCACCGGTAGGCGGTTTTCGGTGGGCGGAGCAAGGTGGGAATCCTAGGGCGGCTAGGGTTTGGTTATATAGAAGAGAGAGAGGGTTTGTGGGGGGGGGTGTAAGGCTTTGAGTTCGAATGGGGGGGTGGGGGTAGGGTTTGGACAGCTTTATACTTAGGGGTCCTTAGTTTAGGACCGTTGGATCAATAAGATCCAACAGCTAGGAGGCTTGAGGGGATGTAAATGGGATCGTTTGGGATGGGCGTTGGGGCAGGCCGGGTAAAGGTGTATTGGGCTGGGTTGTTTGGGTGGTGTCAATAAAGAATTGGGCCTGGTTCCTTCTTGGCCCAGGTCCGATTTTTAACATTCTAAGCTTAATTTTAAACTAATTAATCTAATTAAAATCAAACCTAATTAAATTTAAAAGATGCAATAATCAATTTCGTCTTTATCTTGTCTAATTATAGATTAATTAAGAATAAAACAATTAATTCAATACTCCTAATTAAATCTATAGTTTTGTCAGATAAAAAAAAATTATTAATTTTAGCAATCAGTTATCAAAACTGCATTACCTCAAATAATCATCATTTGTTTGCTACTTAATTCAATTATTTATAAATAAATTCATAATTCTTTGATAATAACAATGCACCTAATTATGCAATTAAAAATAATTTTAAAAGATGAATTATAAATATACGATGCAAAATAATTCACAATTAACACTAAAATTCAACCAAATCCATAAGATTAATTTACTTATCTAATTTTGTTAGAGTATTTAGTAGGTGAAAAATTATATGCTCACAGTGGTCGAGATAGCTCATCGGATTGAGGGCTATCGATCGAGAGGCAGAGAGCAGGGTCAGCAGGACAGGAGAGCCAGATTCTCCAGGGATTTCAGAGGTGCCCCAGTTAGGGGCAGAGGTCAGTTCAGTAGAGGTCAGCCCAGCAGACCTCCATATTCAGCACCCCCACCACCTCCCCGAGGTGTTCCAGCGAGGGCTCATTTCATCGCCATGCCAGAGCGTTCCTACCGCCCTCCAACCATTCAGAGTTAACCCAGTGGTTATTCCAGTTATCCGAGATTCCCGAGTCCCTACTTTAGTGCTATGCCAGAGAGTACACATTGCTCTCCGGCCATTCAGGGTTCCTCTTCGGGGCAGCAGGCTACGATACCCGGAGGTTGTTATGAGTGTGGGGATCCAGGTCATATGAAGAGGCATTGTCCCAGGCTTCGGGGCAAAGCGGTGCAGTAGGATTATCAGCCTATGGGTCCAGCACCAGCCGTCAGGCCACATAGAGGTGGGGGGACAGGTTGGCAGGGGTCTTCCTAGAGATGGAGGCCAGGCAGGGGGAGGTCCGCCAGCTCCTATTATTCTGGCAGGGCTCAGTCTTCTGGTGCTCCAGCTAGATTCTATGCTATTCCGGCCAGATGAGATGCAGTATCCTCAGACGCCGTGATCAGAGGTATTATTACAGTATGTGGTAGAGAGGCATCGATGTTATTTGATCCAGGATCCACTTATTCCTATGTTTCGGTCTTATTTTCTCATTTTCTGGATGTCCCTTGTGAGTCCTTGGGTTCTCCTATATGTGTTTCCACTCTTGTGGGCGATTCTGTGGTGGTAGACTGGGTTTACCGGTCCTGTATGGTTACATTCTGCGTGTTCGAGACTCGAGCGGATCTCTTATTGCTCGACATGGTTGATTTCGAGATTATTTTAGGCATGGATTGGCTATCTCCTTATCATGTCGTGCTATATTTCCATGCCAAGACAACTACTTTAGCCATTCCATAGTCGCCTAGGCTGGACTGGAGAGGTTCCTCAGTTAGTGCTATATACACACTCCTCTTTACGACTACTTTTGGTTAAAAATGGCTTACTATCTTTTTTCAATTAATGTTTTGAACTTTAAAGCTTGGCACGTGTTGGGATGTTTAATCAGGTATGGGAAAATCCTTAGTAATTTAAGTGTGGGCTTGCCTAACCCCGGTGTTGGGCGCCATCACGACCTAAGTTAGTATTTTGGGTCATGACAATTGCCTTAATTAAAGGAGCTTATTCTGGATCCCTTATTTGGTTTGATTTGAATTTCTTGCATTAATTGAATCCATGTTATTACCGTTTGAATCATTTTCCATTAATTAAAGGAGTCTATTCTGAAACTCCTTAGGTGATTGAATTATGGGACTTCCTTAATTGTTGGCTTCTGATTTCTTTTCACCTTGTTTTTCCTACTCTTACACTACTATATAAACTATCTTATTTTACCTCTCAAGACACGAACACATTAGTTCAAAAAGCTCTATATCATACTCAAAGCTTTTCTGCTATCTTTCTTTCTTTGTTACTTATTTATTACTGTTCTGAATTAGCCGGCTGCAAGCCAAGGCTAATTATTGTGCTCTCCTATCCTTCACTTTGTGTTTACTATCCTCTTACTAGTATGTTATGATTTGAATTCAAGTCCCAAAACCAACATGTTTCTGTTACTGCTTCAGTTTATCATGTTTCTGATCTGTTTCTATCTATGGTTTTGTTGTTCAACATGTAATTGACATGTCCACATCATTGTTCATCTAGCATATTATGTTATGCCCCACTCTCCTTTAGGATCAGTATGCTTATGAATATGTTACCCCCTTGTAGTATGTCCCAATATGATCTGCTCTATCCCATGTTTACCTATTTTCTAGCATGAACCTTTCTTTGCAAAGCACTTTGTATCCTAAGTTGTCTGATTTTGTGTTGATTCTGAAATTCATGATGTGTTGATACCATTAGCTGTCCCCTAATCCTTATAAACCCCTACAGGAACTTCTATGATCTTGTATACTATGTGCTCTATGTATCCCCAATTCCCATCACCCATGTATGAAGGACTGTGATTTGAATGCGCTGAATCTATTTGTGTTGTGATTAGTCTACTGTTTGTTAATTGTCCTACTCTTGTCAACAAACTATTTGTTTTACCAAACAACTCTTCTATTTTATAAAACTGTTTCAACTAAGTCTTTTCCAAATGCTGCCTTTCTTATTAAAACATTTTCAAAACTATGTCAAGCACTCTCACTCTACTCTTAGGTCCTTAGGTTCTGCCCCTCCAGTGTATGACTGCCTTGGGATTCCTATGAGATCCCTCTAAACTCTAGTGCACAGGGGCTGGCACTTCCACACTGCACTTACTCAATTATGGTTATGAAATCTGGGTGTGACCATTTCCTGGGATCCCTTGAGGTCCTTAGGGAACTCTGATATGAGAAAGGCTATGAAACATTTGAGCACTTGAGGTTCTGGGAATCTGGGCCTGTTTTTCAGGCTCCCTATAGTTTAACTTCTTCTTTTACTTTATCTATTTATGTAATTTACTTAGCTGGTCTGTAATAATTATTTGTAAACAGATATTGGGGATGGCTAGTGAAAAGGGAAGAGTAGTTAAATATGTTATCAATATCAAGGGGTAGAAAACATGCCTTAGGTTTACATTTCCTATATGTGCATTAGAATCCATGTTTAGGATCAATACTTTCTAAGCATGTCATGCATTAGATATCATGTTGTAGGTTTACTGTTTCGGCATCTCATTTGACCCTGTTTATCACTTAGAAATCCAGCTTCGGGGCTAAATAATAGCATCAACATAAAAAATGTTGCTTCTGCACATCCTGAAATTATGATGTAACTTCCTGTGCATTTAGAAAACATGCTTTAGGAATTCTGCAACCATTCTGCATCTCTATGTGCATAGTTGATACCATGCTTTAGGATCTCACCCAGTCACACTTAATTAAATTACTGATGCATGAAAAAAATACATAAGACAGTCTCATATTTGATCATCCTGTTTTAAATGAACTGGTGATAATCCCTGTATTTTGCAACACCTAGAACAACATACTTTTAGGTAAAACAACTTCTGAACTATTTTTTAACAATTCTGGTAATTATTATGCACATTTCCACGCCTAGGCAAGCCTTAGGTAATCCATCTCTTTAAAAACTGGAAGACTGTTACTTTGTGTTTACTGCCTAATGGTTAATAGGTTTTAAACTCAATGGGTAAACTGATTAAGTCCTGCTTCTGTGTTTATAAAATGGAAGCTGCATATCTTCTGTGTTCTGATTTTCACTTAGACATCATGTTTTAGTATCCTGCTTAATAATACTGCCATTGTTTGTGTTTGAGACGTGTTGATTATGTACATTATCTGTGGAGGTAAATATGAGCCTCTTAACTGCTTTTTTCCTGTTTTATCTATTCAAATCCTATCTGTTCTTGCCTGGCGCCTAGTATTTTCTCCTTTCAACCTTAGGGGTCTGTCTAGAGCCGCCTATAGGTAGAGGTATTAAATCCCTCCAGGGCCATTAAGAAGGGACGGGTAACAACACGCATAGAGATCGTTAAAAAACACTCGCTTTAATAACTGCTAAGGGTGGGGAAGGGTAGATATGGATATGATGGTTGATGTGTTAATGCAACGTGTAGCCCTCTTCTGAGGAGTGATTACCGGGCATTGTACCGATGTGATCCCATATGATGAACGACCTAGGACCCCCCTATCCCTTACATATGTGTGTTTAGATCATAACTCTTTCAAACATTGTATATGTACTTTTAGACTTTAAATCTTTTAAAACTTTAGCACATATGTGTGCTTAGACTGCGAATCTTCCCAGAATCTTTATTTGTTTACCTATATGTTTTGTTTGCTTATGTGCTACCTGTTTTAAAATTCACAAAGCTTGTTTGGCCGGGAACCACAGTTGTGGACTTTAAGGGGTGCCTAACACCTTCCCCTTGAAGTAATTTCAAGCCCTTACCCTATCTCTAGTTATCTAATTTGTGTTTATAAATGACCCTTAATAGGTGCCCCAACGCACACCTTAAATTCGTTAGGTGGCGACTCTTCAATTCCTTATCCCTTTCCCAAAAGGAAACGAGTTGTCCCAATAATATCGAATACCCCGACCGACCCGAAAGGGGAGGAAGGGGGGGCGCGACACTAGTCTAGTGGAGAAGATTTTGGGCTGGGCCAATGTTAAGGATGGCAGCATTTGTAAATAGTCCAGCTTGAAATAGCATTCCATAAGGGGTGAAAGTATACAAAAAAAAATTGAAAAAAAAAATGCAATTTAGTTGAACATATTTGTCATTACGACATTAAAGAAATGCATTTGCACAGCTTGAATATTCTTTGTTTCCTTACTCAATATAGCAATCGTACACAATTATAAAGTTGTGTCCAACTTCACACAGGCCCAATAGAATAAGAGACGGCCTAATTAGGCCTCAAGTATATAACCTGTTGTTGGCCGCGCGATTATAGAGTCCGTTGAACTCAGGACTGCCACGACTAAAAAACAGTACGAGTTTTATCAATCCTTAGTAATATAGTTGGGATTTACGCGTAAATTGATTTGAGTACCCAAAATCACATGAGAAGAGATGATAGTCGAGTTTTAATCGAAATATATATAGTCAGACCATGTTGTATTAATTTCAAAGCTAAAATATCACCCTAAGGCTTTGGGCTTTATACCTCAGGCCTAATGACCTCGGGTTTGGACTTATTTGGGCCTATTAGGCCTTTTTGTAAGTCTGCCCTGTTTGCTAGCCACATTAAAACTGCTAAACTTAATACAATAGTCCATTATTACAGTCCAAAATCAAAGGAAAGGACAGTAATATAGTCTGTTTTTACAGAAATAAATTTATACATGTATACAAGGTAAAAACTAATAAAGTTAGATGTAGATTTCTACCCTAAATAGCTGTTTTAAATATTGTTGCTGCAATTTTGAACTTGCTCATGACTTTAATTCACATAATCAGAGACCACCTGATTTTCCAACAATAAAAGAAAAGAGTTGTGCATTTATATAGGCAGATTCGACCAACTGGTGGTCAAATCCCACCTCTTTTGATGCTTTTTCATACAGAACTTCACAGCAACATGGTCATGGTGATAAATTGAACATACATACAACGGAATGTTTCAAATGCCATGACTAAATTTCAACAGAAATTTAAGATGAATAATAACACATAGTTCATTGACATCCATCAACCCCAGGTTCACATAAAAACTAACACGAAGTTCAGCCAACTAAAACAAGTTTCAAACACAAAGGGATGCATATTTAAGAACAAAATGTTACATACCTTAAGAGAGAACATAGTAAGAAAAATTTGACCAAATATAGGTCAGAGAAAAACCAGAGATTTGAAGCTTAATCCAGCCACAAAAACAGCAGTAGACCAACTAGAGGAAACCCAGAAAATAATAACTTGAATGAACCAGAAATCCGAGTAGAAAATCAGCAACAAAATACCAGTTTTTAGAAGAAACCATAACCAAAAGAAAACCAGTTTCAGCAGGTTCTGACGCTCATTTTTGGTATTTTTTTAGTATTTTTTATGCTTTTCAGAGTAAGGGTACAGTTTCAGAGGAGCATTCTAATGTGTGTGTATAAATTCTATGGAAAATTTTCTCTGAAGATCAGTGGTAATGTGTGCAAAATATCTCTCTAAAACTCTGTGTGTAGGGGGTTTTTTTAGGTGTCTTTTTCAGAGAATAAAGTAGTCTATTTATAGGGAGTTTAGGGGTAGAATTTTTTGGGAATATACCTTATCTATTAAGCGAAATAGTACAGGTACAACTGCTCATTCTTATCCTTTTGTAACATCTAGGACAGTTGTACCTTTTCTAGAAGGTTCTATTATTTACAGCCTTGTTTTCTTTTAAGAAATTAATGTTTTTAACCTAGAATATCTGATTTTGTGCTTTTCAGATTTTATTTTTGGCATTTATCCTAATTCTAGAAGCTTCTTGGGTTGTTACACCCAAGATTCTTCAATTGAAGATCCTAAACTACCCTTTAATAACTTTAGAATTACTCTTTTAGCATTTAAGGTTAAGTGTTAGGTTATTTATTAAGTGTTGGCTAATTTTATCCTATTTAATTAATTAACTTAGTAGTTGGAAGTTTAAGCTTCTTTTAAAGTAAGGTTGAATAGTTCTAACCAAGATAATTTAGCTAAACCTTAAGTGAATTTATTTTAGAACTTAGGTTAGCTGGTTCAAGTGATTTCATTAAGTGTAGTTAGTGAGTCTATTAGAATTAATTGATTACCTCTAAATTATGACTTAGTCTTTGGTTTCAACTTAGGTTAGGCTTGACTAGTCATGTATAGTTAACCTTCTATTAATTAACCAAAATCAGAACCTTAATTAACTTACCCATAAACTGCTTAATCAATTAAATCAGGTGAATGACTAACATGCAGTCTTTAGGACAGTGTAGGTGCAAATTATATCCTAAGAGTTAAAATTAGATTTGACTTAGCACAATAATCAATAATTAATTAAAGCAATTTGCATGTGAATCTTAGGCTAATTAATTTAGGCAATTACTATTTTAGATATATCTAATACATGCATGATTTGACTAATTTTAACATATGGACAATTAGGGAAGATAAGGGAAATAAAAGGGTACGTGAATCTAAGGTGATTAACTTAGGACCAAAAAACTAATCAGCAGATTAAACAAGTACACAAAGACTTTCATTTCAGAATAAAATCTAGAAAAGTCAGGAAATCCTAAATAAATACACAATCAAAAGAAACCCAGAACTAATCAAGCAGAAACAATAAAAGAAAAGATAAAAATTCCAACAACAATAAAATCATGCGTAGAAGTGACTAAACTCGGAAAACTAGACTAATTAGTTTAGGGATTAATTAGTAAGACTAGAGTTAACCTTAATTACTAACTTAATTAGACTTAAACATGTATATTTAAAATAGTATCACTTAACTAATACATAAATTATAAGAATCAGAACCAGTCACAAGGGAAACCGGAAAACCTAGTTTGTAAACTACATTAGTCAAAAATTGCCAAAATTAAACCTAGAATGAGATTCAAACAATTTACAACATCAAAACATATAAATTTGTAAATAAAATCAGAAACTAGAAATCTAAGATTAAGTAACTAAGCCAGTGACTTCAAAATTGAGTTCAAACAAACGAAACATAAAGAAAAATAGAGTTTAAAAAGGGTACCAGTTAGCTAGGATGGGTTTGACCGAATTCGATGACTCGCCGGACTTTGGCCGGACACCAATAGGGTTTGAAAATGGTCCAAACCCACATGAATCAATAACTTTGGTTGATATCTATTGACTCATGTTGAGTTTGAGTCGTCTATTTTCTCGAAAACGGCCAGGTAGAAGATTTCTAGGGTTTCTAGTTTTTAGATCTAAGATTGGGAAATTTTGGTGGGGTTTTTGGGGAAATCATGGGTAGGAGGTGATTGAGGGAAGGAGAGGAGTGTTTGGTGAAATTTTGGGATTGTTTGGTGGAGCTCCGCAGCCAGTGAGGCGGATTTCCAGACGGCGGAGGCGGTGAGTATTTGAGGTCGGCTAGGGTTTTGGGATCAAGTGAAGAGAGAGACGGGAGGTGGGAGGTTAGGGTGTATGGAAAATGAAGGGTAGGGTAAAGTTTGGACATATATATAGTTAGTTAGGGGTTAGTTCCCAGCCGCTAGATCTGGGAAGATCAACGACTTAGATGAATTTGGTTTTGAAACGGGGTCGTTTAGATGGGAGGGGGTTTGGATGGGCTTAGTGTTTTTGGGTTGGGTGTGTTTGGACATTAGGGAGAAAGATTTGGGCCTGGGTAATTTTGGCCCAGGTCCGATTTCAAACCTCCCATGACCAATTAACTTAATTAGTTAATTAACACTAATTCGAATTCAACCTTATAATGTAGTAACTAATTTTAACTTTGTTTTTGTCTAATTATAAATTAATTGTTGAGTTAATTAAGATCAACACTATTTAATTTAAGACTCCTAATTGTTTAGAGAATAAATTCCGCAATTTTGTTAGAAAAAATGATTAAATTAAGAATTTAACCATTAAATCCACATTATGTCAAATAATCACCTTTTCGTTATCATTTATTTCAATCAATTGCAAATAATGTATTAATTAGCTCTAGTTCTAGTTTAAATTTTAATTAATGAGTAAATTAAAAGGTGAAATTGTTAGTTAACATTTGTAATTATTTGAAGGATAATTTTCCGTAATTTTCAATAAAATGATTGAGGTTATGCACCTAATTATGCAATTTTAAATCATTTATAAATTTTAAAGGACGAATTATGATTATGCAATGCAAAAATAATTCACAAATAACGTTGAAATTCAACAAAAATTTATAAAACTAATTAATTTATTGAATTTTGGTAAGAGTATATAGTAGGTTAAAAATTACATGCTCACAAATAGAACATTGATTCTGTGAACGAAGGCGATCCCAAAATGTATATAATGTCGGGCGGGGCAGAGCCAGCGTCTCGAGAATTCTCGGCCCTTACTTCGGCATCAGCCTCGCGAACCTAAGGGAGATTAGCTTCCACCGTTTCTCCCTCGGCCACCACTCGTTCTTCGTTGACAGAGGCTCGTAGGCCACAAAGATTTCATCCTCCTCAAGATCGTCTCTGAGCCAGAGGAGTGATTCCGAGTCAAGCACTCGGGAGCTGGAGGTTTCCTTTGGTTTACGAACCAACCTCCTTCTCGTTTTCTTTTTTTTTTCCGAACTCGGGGAACTCAGGGCGCTTTTCATTTTCTTCTCCCCTGCTATGGCTCCGAGCTGTCCCGAAGTAGAAGAATCGGCAGGTAAATCCTCGTCCCCAACTGGGGGCCTAAGCTCGACGGTCTTAGGCAATCCTGCAAAAGTGAAGTAAAGAAAAAATAATAAGAACGTGGTGCTAGAAGAATAAGCCTAGCACAACCTATTCGCGAAAAAGATCTTACCATGAGAACGGGCCTCCCAACGGCTTTTCAAAAGTTTGCGCCACAAGCGCTCGAAGTAGGGTATCTGCGAGGCAATGCCTTCTATCTATTCCCTTAACCGAAAAATGACATTCAGGATTTGATTGATAGTTGCGCCACCACAAACACCAATGAGGAAAAAGGGAGATGAGCATGAAATCAAAATTCAAAGAGAAGTTGTACTTACGTGACTCCACTTCTCGGGGAATGGTTTAGATTCTGTCGGAATCAAGTCTGAGGTCCTCACCCGGACAAAACGTCCCTACCAACCTCGATCCCGATCTACATCGATGCTTGAAAATTGGGCCTTACAAGCCTGGCGCACGAGCTTTATCTGTCTCCTCAGAAGATTCGTGGACTGTACAGACGGAGTAGATGATCTATGATAAACCGACATGAGTCGATCTTTTTAACAAAAAATCGAAAGAGGATTATGATCCTCCATAATGATGGGTGGATCTGGCCGAGACATACCTCGTACCTCTTAGAGAAGTCTATAATAACCATATCCATCGGGCCTAGCATAAAGGGATAAGTGCAGACACTTAGGTATCCCTTAACGTGGGTGGTAATGGCCTCCTCATAGTCGGGGACCACTATGTCCTTTTCGGCCCAGTTGCAGTCCTATCAGACTAAGGGGAGATCATCTTCGTTGATCGAGCAAATATATCCTGATGCCTCATCACGCCGACCCTGCACCAAAGAGGGCTTCTCGACCTTGAAGTCGTTAGCGATCGAACAACCCTGGGAATTAACATCTTCAAGGGAGGTTCAGGAGCTGGTTCATCGGTAACCACGTTAGCAGCAGATCTTCCGAGGTCGACCACATCAGAAATGGTTTTGTTGGTTTTGGAAGTCGTTTGGAAGGTAGAAGCGACCATTTGGGGAACAAATTTGGAGGATTTGGCCATTGTTGTATGAAAAAAACTTGAAAAAGATAGAGAAAGGGTGATAGTTGACAGCTCAGATTTGTTGGCTTGAGTAGAAGATGAGTAAAAATTCCACAACGTACGTGAGTAACGAAGGTAAAAAATGTTAGAGTGTAAAAGAAGGTACTGTATTTCTAAAGGCACGAACGTAGAGGTTTGAGCGTAAAGTAAAAAATGAACAAAGGAGGAGGTATTATACGACCTCGAGACGCTTCGCATCCAAGAACAGCCAACTGACAGCGGACGTGCATTTAAGGCCTTTAAGATATGACTGACGAGATGTTTCGGACTTTTGTCGTTTCTGTCACGACATATTGAAGAAGGAATCAGGGTTCTCATGTCGTTTCTCGTCATCTTGCTCCCCAAGAAACGAGGAGACTATATGTAAACGGGTAAAAATCGAGCTCATGATACACCCAGTCCTCCAGAAGGATAAAACGAGCTTGAGATATGATTGCGAAGGACCGGAATCGAAGCAAACGTCTCATCGAGTCAGAATCGGGGTTATGATTCGAGATCGATCCAAATCTTGAAAGAGTTCAGAGAACATTGTCGTGCAATCAAGCACGACCAACAGAAGACTGTAACATCCGTGACCGGTCAAATATCATGGCGTGAATTTCGGCACGTATCGATGAAGAACCGGCAATCAGGTAAACAGAAGATTTTTTTACTTTTTATGGAATTGTACTTAGAGTAGGATTCCCCTACTATATAAGGGGGATCTGATAATTCATTAGACATATTGTAACACGCATTCCAAAGCAATATACTACTATTTTCACTGTTATTGTAAGCTTTTTCTTTCGTTCATCAAAATTGTCCACTGTGAGCCCGGATCGAGGGTGAATGCTTCACTAAGGCTGGAATCATCCTCCTCATGTGGTTTGAATTTATTGTGTCTTTACTTGTCCATTCTAACTCAATTTATTGTTTTGTATCAAATTAATCCGTATATCCTTAAAATCACTTACAAATTTAATTGTTATCCAATTTTGAGGGTAAACATACTTAATTGAAAACATTGAAGCATGACATCTAGCGCACTAGGGACACTTATCAAAAAAAAATATTTTCAGCTTTCTTATTTTAAAATATATATTTTCAGCTTTCTTATTTTATTCATTTATCATTTTATTAAACATTCAAATTCAAATTTTAAAGCTTTGACTGTTAAAGATTGAGCTTGTTTAAGACAGAAAGTTATGTCCTAACAGGCACTTAACACTAGAAATAAGATCTTTAACTCCAAAATTGAAATACTAAACTTATCGTAAAAATAGCACGGGCTAGCTAGTTTTCAGACTGATCATTCAAAAATAGACAGCGTTTGCAAAGAATTGAAAAATAGCCACTATTTTGCTGCAACATGGAAAGTTCCAGCATAATATACTGGAGATTGGCGCACCTCTATATGTACTTCCAACATATTATGCTGGAACTCCAACACGCGGAAAGTTCCAGCATAATATACTAGAGATTGGAGCACATGTGTATGAACTTCCAGTATATTATGTTGGACCGGTATATTATACTAGAACTCCAGTATATTATGCCAGAAGTTATACTGGAATACTGGAGTTCCAGTGTACTTATGCTGGAACTCCAGTATATTATGCTGGAGTTCCAGTATATTATACTTGAATTTCAGTATTTCTTTTTTTTTTTTGCGCTCTCTTTCTTCAAAATCTGTAACTCCATTCAGTAAACCCCATATCACTCTTATCCTCATACCACCTAAAAAAGTTGCTTCCACCTATAAACACAACAAACAGAAGTGAAGACTTAATAACCATCTAAATCGATTTACACAAAAAAATCAATTGTGCAAGAATAAAACTTGCGACCTGAATTTCTTTGGGACCATGACGTCTTCAATTTAGCGTTACACCACAATAATTGATATAAGCTCCATTAGGATCTGGATTCGAAAAGTGTGACTTTTGTGTTTTTCACTGAAATGAACGAGTTGGAACAACATTTCAAGATGTCGAAACTTAGCTCAGAAGAGGAAGAAAGAGGCGACAACATCAACTGCATTTTTTCACGTTACGCACCCTTGATCACACTATGTTCAGTTCCATGTCAGTAAGTCGCGCCTAATTGGCACATTTCGGACTCAGTTCAGGACCTGTATGCCAAGTTTAAGGGGCCATTTATGTACTCTACTTTTATAATTGTTTTCTTATACAAAGGCAAATTTCAATATCAGATCCTTAGGGCAGCTTGTACACGAGTGTCAAAATTATCCGCAAGGAATGTCCCACAACTTCCCTCAGTGAATATTTTTAACGACGTTGACGCGCGGCTAGTAACTGGTAGACAAAAAAAAAAAGAGGAATAAATATACATATGTATGAAATTAATGAATTTTTCCCCTTTCGACCGGTATATAAAACTAAGAAACAAGACCAGTTTGACATCACATTTGGATACCTTACAACAAAACAATGAATGTTTAAACTAATCATGATTACAACAAAGGCAAAGGAGACCCCCGAAAAATAGAAAATTCTATTAAAAAATCATTACCAAAAATGTCTTGATCAGATTTTATGGCCTCGTATAAGAATGACTGTAGCCACAAGCAATGGTTCGTCCGCCGCCTTCTCGTGAATCGGCAAAAATCTGAAAAAATGAGTTTCCCTAAACTAAACTGTCAAGGGTTTGGCACTATTCACAAATGTGGCACTTTTGTCAAAACCCTCGAGCACTAAAATTCTCACTGCTTCCAAACCATTATGTAATGTGAAGTCCAACTGAAATTTAAAAGAAGCCAAACATCAATATGTGACTGTATTTCTGAAATCTACTTAAATAAGTAAAGAAAAGCAAGTACCTCCTCACGTTCTTGTCGATTGAATGCGCGAAGAACAAAACTTGCAGGATCCATTTTCCCCGGAGGCCTCCCAATGCCTAAAGAAAATATCAATGTTTGAAACTACAACAACACACAGAAATGATGTACATAACGATCTGAGGAAATACCTATTCGTAAACGAGGAAAATCACGGCTCCCTTTAAGCTGATTCATAATGCTCCTCATCCTTTAAAACATAAGGCAGGAAATTAGTCATTCCAGTACTCAGTACCCATAAAGCAGAGAATGCAGAAAAATATATTTAAGCTAATAATATTGGACAAGCAAATTCTTCAGATCACCAGGTTTTCCTATTTCTTTTTTATTCGTTCAGAAATTACAGAAGGAAATGGTGCTAAATCTAAACCTATCCAGACAGAGTGCTAACGGTAGTGCCCGTCATCTTTTTATTTACAGTATTTATTTACTTTACTCCGGGCTTGGGAGGGAGATTCTACATATATCAAGCTTCCATATTCCATGTATCATAAGATGCCCAACCATGACGTTACTTTACAGATTTAAGACACCTTATAGTGGGAGACCAGAAACACCAATCACAAGGCTCTATTCTAGTGGTTAGAGTGCAATGTCCGATGTGAGGTTAGACGCACATCACGGGTTTCGAACCGCGTGCCACTGGCTCTTGGGGATCTCTTGTTTATCAAAAAGAGAAACCAATCATATGTTTTACTCTTTCACTTAAAGCCAGGAGAAAAGCAGTCAACAAGCAGTTTTGACTCCAACACATAATGATCTTTTGAATGTGAAGATTATTTCTATTGTTAAATTTTCATCCACAAATAGTCGTTGTACCATGTAAAAGTGTAAAACAATAAGAAATTGAGGGAAAAAACCAAAAACTAATGAAAACCAACTACTTGGTCTGTAGACCAGCTTGACTTGTGAACCCATGCAAAATGATGAATCCACCATTATGTCTTCTTCACACTTCGCTAATCAACCAAAAGCAGTTTATGAGAAGGAGCAAACTATAAAATGCTTGGTATCCATCAATATTCTTGCTTTCAAGTTTTCAATCAATTACTATCTACATATTCAAGCATCAAATATTCAAGCAAATAGCAGAAAATCTGGAATAGACAATCATTATAAGCACATGATGAAAGCTCCAGATAAAGGAACCTATTCAACAATAAAGATTACCCATTGTGTCCTCCATGACCACCTTTTGGCAGTAACCGCAACTTTGCAAAAGGCAAATCCAAATCGTCAAAAACCTGCAATTATAAAGTTTTAGTTGGAAGTTATTACAAAGATAAGTTCTATGCTCAATTGTCAATAGCTTACCACAAGAACTTGTTTCAGTGGAATCTTATAATATGAAACAATTGCTCCAACCTGTCAAACAGTGTAAAATATCAATCTTATGCTACTTGGTGGATGGAAGCTACAAGAGACAGGTCATGCCAAGACAAGTGGACTTACAGACTCACCACTTGCATTCATGAACGTTTGAGGTTTAGCAAGCATAATTGGAACATCTCCAATGAAACCTAGAAAGCAAAAGAAACCAAAGAACATGAAAGTGATCCTAAAGAGCAATTTTGAATGACCGAGTTCATTATCAAACTTGTTCCTTCTTTACACTTCTTAATCCGGAAAAACTTTGTTTAAATGATCTCCCCCATAGCCGCAGCATGTCTATGCAGTTTACCGCAAAGATGGCCAAATATCAACATTAGTGGTACTTCAATAGTGGCTAAATTAGAGAACGAAAAACTCAATGCAACAAAGCAAAGCCCATTAGTTTCAATAATTAGCTAAGTTAAATGGAGTATCCATAAGGGTTGAGTAAATTCTTCTGCTAATTTTACTGCATTGAACAATGTAGATGAAGCACCTACTTAATAGTCACAAACGTTCGAAAACAGTATATCAAAGCAAATCAATGACCCATTTAACAAAGATAATCAACAAACAAATTTATTTTGATAACCAAGAAATCACTAAAAGCACACGTTTCAGCAGATAATGGACCAACCCCTCCCTTCTCCAGTTATATACAAAGTCTTGGCAAGGTTTGAAGCCGTGGCGTGCCCTCTTACCACTATGACCAAGGCCCAGAGTTCAAAAGTTAGGAATATTACAACATAATTAGCAAACAGATACGGATTATATTAGAATCACAAAAAGATAAAACTTACACACCCCATATTTACACCAAAACATATTAAGTTACCAGGGTTAAGTGATAAATTAAGGTGAGAATGTATTTTGAATATTTACTATGTTAATGTGAAGACGTGTGTCATGTATCCAAACAGTAATGTGTAATAATTAACTATGTTAATGTGAAGACGTGTGCCATGTATTCATTGAGCTCTAGCTGGTGCAAATAAGTTTTCCCCCACAAAAAGACTAGTCAATGCAATGATGCTGTGCAACTACAATGATGCTGTGTAGACAATATTTTGAAACGTTAGACAAGATCACAACGTAACTGTATATATCAGGAAAGCTCTGAAATCCAGTATAATCAAGCTTAAAGAACGTACCTTTCCCAAATTGAGCTTTAAAGGAAACACTGCCCATAGATATTCCTTCAGCATCAGCTATAGTATCTATCATCTCAAAACCCACCTGCCAAATTCAATAGTATAATCAATACATGATATAAAAATCAGTACGAAAACATCAAGTATATATCAGAAAAAGAAGAGAACGGACGTTATGACGGGTGCCAGCGTATCGTTTCCCAGGGTTACCGAGGCCAACAATAAGCCAAGGCTGTGGTTTCGGCTTCGGCTTCTCCGGCGGTGGTTCCGATAACGCCGGTGAGTGTGGTGGGGAGGTTGAGGTGGACATTGAACAGGAAATTTGATGTAAAGAGTTAGTAGCGGTGGCGTTGCTCATCCAACTCCTCCAGTATGATGATGAATTTAGGGTTTTGGGAAGGGAAAAAGAGGAGAAGAGGGGGCGGCCGCGGCGGTAAACGACCGTCGCCGATGAGGCAGTGCTAGAAATTGCACATGCTAGTTTCATTGTGCTTTTAGATAGTAAGAAGGTGTTGGAATCGGAATTTTGAATGGGAACGGATTGACTGAAATGGAATTGCAACTCTATGGCGGCCAACGGCGTCGTTTTGTTTACCAAATGAATTAAAAAAACATAAGACTTGGAAATAATAAATGAATAAGAAGGCAAAGTTACACAACTATGAGCATAAGTTAATTCAAGGTCATTTCATTTAATTACTCACTTTCTATGAGATGATAATGAAATTTATTTGGATGTTTCTTTTTATCAAGTTATTTGGATGTTATTCATTTTGAAAGTTAATGTGATGATTCAAAAATCAATACGAATTTGGGATACACGTAAATAAAATAATAGATAATAAACAGTTAATTGAAAATCACATAAGAGAAATTCCAACTGGAATTGAGAACTGTAAGAATCAGATGATACATATCCTAAATAATCAATTGCCCACCGTAATAAATTAAGAACAAACAATATAAAGATTTAAAGAAGAAAAATACGTCAATAAAAAACAATAAGTTTGAAATTCAAAACAAACAATATTATCAACTGGACCTTATTTTGGAGCAACTTGTTTCTCAATTATTAGCAAAAAAAACTTTTTCCTCAACTGATCCCTCACAACCTCGAACCTTTGACTACTAAAAATTCAACAAAAATCGTCGGTCGATGACCGTCAAAAAATCGGCGATAAAACCGATCGAAGTAGGTTGATATTTTAAAATATTTTATTTTTTAATTTTTTTTTTTTACGAAACCGATCAATTTTAGTCGGTTTTTTTTTACGCAAAAATGAGAAAAATTATTTTTGCGTCTCGTAAAATTTTTTTCTTCGAGAAATCAACCAACTTTGGTCAGTTTTTCATTTAAAATCATTAAAATTAATATTAAAAACCGATCGATATTGATCGGTTTATTCGGCTGGTCATTTTAAAAAATCAACCGAATTTGGTCGATAATTTTATTTTTTAATAAAAGCGACTGATATCGATCTGTTATTTTCGTGCAAAAATGCAATTAAAGAGTATAAATAAAATAAAAGACATTCTTAAAACAAAATACACCAATGGTTTAGTGGTAAAATAGTATCCTGCCATAATACAAACCCCGGTTCGATTCCCAGATGATGTATTTTTTAATTACATAATTAAAATACCGACCGACTTCGATCGGTCTTTTCGGCAATTTTTTCTTTCTTGGAATTTAGTTGACCGACCGAAATAGGTCGGAGAATACCGACCAAAGTCAGTCTGTTAGCTCTACCGACCTTACGATTACTGACTGTCACGAATCGATCGATTTTCGGTCGATTTTTGTCAATTACCGACCAACATCGGTCGGTTTTGGCGGTCGATTTTCCCTGTTTCTTTAGTAGTGTTTAAACAAGGCACTGCTAGCATGGAATATTCTGTGCCAACCTCAATCTGCAGGTGGCGTAAACTTTACTGAAATGGACGTGTGGAACAAAGCTGCTATACGTAAAAAAAATTGAAATCTATGCAAAAACAAGGACATACTGTGGGTCTTATGGGTTCATGCCTACTATTCGAAGGAAGGACCAATATAGGCGGCAAAATGTAATCAAGCATCATGGTGTGTCCAAAACATCATCAACGCAAGCAAGTACTTGGAGCAAACTGGCATCACCTTGGTTGAATTTCTGGTAATAGGAAAGTTTTCCATCCGAAAAATGTACAGGAAGCTCAGGGAGGTTTATGAAAAGGTACTCTGGAAGAGAAAAATATGCAACAACATGGCTGCCCCCAAATGGATTTTCATCCTCTGGCTGGCTGCACATGAGATACTATCTACACGGGACAGGCTAACTCGTTGGGGAATATTGGTTAACCAAATATGTCCACTATGCAACCAACAAGATGAGACCATTTCACATCTATGCAAAAAGAAGGAAATAATGTGGGTCTTATGGGTTCATGCCTACTATTGGAAGGAATGACCAATATGGGCGGCAAAATGTAAGCAGGCATCATGGTGTGTCCAAAACATCATCAACGCAAGCAAGTACTTGGAGCAAACTGGCATCACCTTGACTGAATTCCTGGGAATAGGAAAGTTTTCCATCCGAAAAATGTACAGGAAGCTCAGGGAGGTTTTTGACAAGGTACTCTGAAAGAGAAAAATATGCAACAACATGACTACCCTCAAATGGATTTCCATCCTCCTGCTAGCTGCACATGAGAGACTATCTACACGGGACAGGCTAACTCGTTAGGACATATTGGTGAACCAAATATGTCCACAATGCAACCAACAAGATGAGACCATTTCACATTTGTTCTTTGAATGTAAAATAACCTCTGAAATATAGGGTAAAATGCTAGAATAGCAAGGAATCCAAAGATAAGCACTGAGTTGGAAAGATGAACTAGCATGGGCTATAATGCACTACAATGACAAGAATCCTAAGTCGGAAATTTACAGAATGGTGCTGGACGGAACTGTATATCATATTTGGATGGAGCGGAATCAAAGGGTGTTTAGGAAAACACAAAGAAGTACGGTAAAAATCATAAAGATGATAGTTCAGTAAGTCTTCTATAGAGCAAGCAAGAAACAACTATGGCAAGGAGGCTGCAGCACCTTAATTTTTATCCTTGAGTATATAGGTGGGCATTGTAAGGGCTTCTCCCAAATAGGCTCTACACGACGCGAATTCGGATTAGTCGAATTTCAATGCGGGTACTGAACACCAGATGAGAAATCAAAAACAAGAAATGGAGATTCACTAACAAGAGTAATATGTTAAGCGATTTGTTCTATTTTTCCTATTTAACTACTTACAGGTTTTGATCTAGTTGAATGACTGTTTGGTTTATAAAGTGATTTCTTTTCCATGTCAACATACTTTAGTTGTTCTTCCCTTAAAGAAATTGGTATTGTTTTTTTCTGTTAGTGTAGCTTATGGGCATGTACCACTGCCCCAAGAAAATTCCAACTAGAAAGCTTTGAAGGGATATGAGAAGAAAAGAAAAGAAAGAGGGTCATTTTCTTTTAGGAACATGGCTCCTTCATTCACTTGCTCATGAACTCGCAGCTTCGGCAGAAACGACGAGGGGAGACTAGGGAAGGCCGACGACTATATGAGGGGAAAGCTTTAGTAGAAGCTTTACTCCTTACTTTACAGAAATAGTTATGAACTGACTAAATGATTAGATTCTCCCGAAACGCTAGCTAAGCTAATCGGGAATGGATGATGTACATGAAAATGGAACTGGTGTTCATTTTCCTCTATTGAGCAATTTTTTTCTTTTTGTTGAGCCGTACATATTTACTTGGTAATAAAGTCTTTATTTACCAAAAAAAAGATATTACATGTATACGTCCTTAAAAGAGTTCTCCAAACACTATTTAATCATATTCTGAAGATTATGCAATTTCTTAATGTTAGGAAACATTATTTCTTTTTTTCACTAATTGCTTTAATGATTTCTTATTTGTTTTCTGTTGGTATTACTTTGTTTTTCATAATTTTTTCACTACAGTATTTTTTGTTCACGATTGTTGATTTATGTTTTTATTGAACTGAGTATTTATCGAAAACAATCTCTTTATATTCATAAAGTAAGAGACTTGTAAGATTTCACTACATATACATTGTTATTGTTGTTGATGTTTTAGAGATGAATATATCATTGTGTTTTCGGTCTTCTACGCCATTTGCTCCCTTGAAAAAATATGCATCACAAATGCGTGCAGGCGTCGACAAAGGAAAAACCAAAGTGGAAGAAAATCATAATAAATAGTGACAAAAACTTAACCTTTATTTATAACAGACCAAATTAAAAAGGTACACAGCTATTCATAGGGTAACAGAAAGTAACCAAAACATACACAGAATTTTCACTTGACACATGCTACATTAAAAAAAAAAAAGAAAAAAAAAAAGATACAACATATTAAAGAAAGAACTAGCCCATCAAAATATGGAACAGCTTGCTGCGGTTGAAATCTCTTTTAGCGAGTCATGCCTGGTGCAATAGGGGGAGGTACAGTGACTCCATCTTGACTCCATTTCTGAGCATTAGCCATCCATCCTTTACCCATGCAACCAATCAATAATCAGAATGCAAATTAATCTCATGAGAAATTCAATTCTATTTAGCATGTGTCATATATACTCTTAAATTTGTAATATACCAAAATTTGGTGAACTAAACTCCCTAACAAAATATTCAAAAAGTTATAAAAAAACACTCTATTTAGATTCGACCAGTTATTTACAGGAAGAAATGTTGTTAAAGAAAGTCTCTGGATAAAAAGACTCAAGTCTGAATGTTCTACCTCTAGTTTATGCAAATAACCGGTAATATTTATTGTTTACTTTTTTCAGCCATATATATAGATTATACATTGATTATACGTATATAATACATATAAATTATGTATATATTATACTTCAATCAGCTATTTTTAATCTAAGTGGTTAGGTGAACGGCTATTTGGGTTAATTCTTTTGCTATTCTATATATATTGTGTTTATATACCTTGGGAAGGGTCAAAACCGCGGTTCTTGAGCTCTCTGTATTCTTGGCAAACAGCACAAGGGAGACAACAAAAATGAACAAGGCAATCTCCACAAGGGTCCTCTGGCAAGCTAAAGTAGGCTCTCAGTTTTGTACGATAAGTGCATGTGTAGACACAAGCACAACACACATGAGCCAAGCAATAGTATATTACACCAGCATGAGCACAAGCTGCAAAATTAATTAGCAGGTTATATACATATATATGTAGTCAAATATGTAAAAATGAATAAAGGACAGTTCGGTGCACGAAGCATCCTGTATTCATGCAGGATCCAGTGATGAACCGCACCCAATGGAGTATAATATGTAGGCATGTCTATTCTAATGTAAACATGAATGACTGATTCTACTGCTCAAATAAGTCACATGGAGATCGACAATGCTCCATGATTCTCCTTCACATGTAAAGATCATGAATAGGAAAAAGAAAGAAAAAAACAGAAAAAGAAACTATTATAGCTTACAAGTAGTTCCTTTATCAATTATTTCAACATTTTGGCCAAAGGTGACACAAGGACACCAACAAGTGACACAACCTGCAAATAATCAAGACTGATTAAATTCAGAACCAGTGAAAATAAAGACCACATTCATAATCGAAAAACAAGTTGTGTGTGGGTGGGGGCTGATTTTGTTCTTCAAATAAATTTTTTAGAAGAATTAAGTGTCTTACAGTTAGAGCGATCATCACAGCAACCACATAAACCGGTGGTCCATTGTCCCGGAGCACCACTGTTGGTAACCGGAGTTCCTGTCATGACAAGGTAACGAGTAAAGTAATTAATGGGACAGGCTTTAATTTTCAGTGTATAATATGTGGAAAACTGTAAACTTATATATAGGGATGCACTTTAGCTTAATTACGTGAGCTTTGAGTGTTTGGCCAAGAAAATATTTGTAATTTAAGAGTCATGGTACTATCGTGTAGCTATATTAAATTAGTTAATGATCAATTGCTATATTTTTAAGTGAACTGCAAATAATGATTTTGATTCCAGTACTTGAGAAATCAGAGAGAAATAAAAATATAGGTACATTGATGCTATATTCATAGTTCTATGGCTGAATGCATGGCTGGAATTTGGAAGTCATCTTCCTCAGATGAAGGCAGTTCCAAGTTTGAATTGGTCAATAAGAAATTCCCTATACTCTTTTTAATTCGTTATTACTATGTTTTTCTATGAAGTTGGAGTCAACGTTGACCAGAATAGCACCAAGTTGCTGCTTCGTGCATCTTGTTTGGAATATTGAATCACTTTTTTCTAGAGAATTTATAATTGTGTGGTATGTGCTCCATGCATCTTGATATGGACAATTAATTCACTTGCTAACACACTACGAGAAAATGGGCCTATGGGAACAGTTTTTTTGGCAACGGTTTACAAATCGTTGCTATAGAGTAGATATAGTAACGGTTGCAACCGTTACAATAGAACTTTGGGTGGTATAGCACACTTTAGACATAAAATTGTTGCAATTGTAACAAAACCGTTGCCATCGAGATTTGTTTCGCAACGAATTTATAAACCGTCCCAATAGACATGTATATAGCAACGGGTTTGGAAAAAAAATTTCTATCAGAACGGTTATTCATTTCCCTCGTCTTTTCCGCTAAAATTTAGTGGCCCGCCAAGTGACTTGTCATTTTATATATTTTTTTTAACTAATTTAATAAATTAAAGTAAATACAATAAACCTCACCTCCACCTCCAGTAGTGTATCGATGCATCCAAACTCCCCTCTCTGATCTCTGATCTCTTTTCTTGCCAAACTCCATTAATCCAAACTCCATTAATGGCCAAGTTTCAGATTTACAAAATCTTCTTTTGGTTGAGTTTCAGATTTACTTCTCTCTCTATATCTATGCAAATACCTCTTCATTTGACCACAAAAATCATCAAACCTAGAGTTCCCAAAGCCCAAAACGTGTCGCCGTTCACCATTTTCCGTCGGTCTTTCCGGCACTTCTCCGAAGCTTCGCCAGTTAGAAATCCAATGAACTCAGATACCCACTTCTTCAAGGACAATTTCTAGCCTTCCTCACATCCCCAAATTCTAAAATCAGATTTGTGCTCGAATCAGAGAAGCCCAAAATCGTCATAGCCTGGTAATTTTCTCTTTTCTTTTGGTCTTTTTTACTGTTTTTGATACCATTGCTATACGTTTTTACTGTATTTTTTAGTTCTTGGCAAAAAGGTTCTTAATTCATGTTGTAGTCTTTTGGGTTCTGTGTTTAATTCATGTTGTAATCCCGTATTGATGTTTTAGACGTCAATACCACACAAGAAGATATGTTACTTTGTGTGGTACCCAATTTTCGAGTGCTGTCTCAATAGAAGAACCTGGTTCTTCTTGGTGTTCCAACTACTACTGTTACGGAATAATAAAAGCAGTAACATAAAAACATAGAGATTTTTACGTGGAAAACACCTGGCTCAAAAGGTGAAAAAATCACGACCTACTCCTCAGTGGGATTTTCTCAAACTCTTCACTAAAACTCTGAGCCAAACGGACTTACAAAATAAACTCTTTTGTAATCCTAGGACTAACTCTAATCCCTTTGTAGTAACTAGCACCCAGCTAATTTCTACAAGCTTCAAGTTAACTCTAACTTGAACAATGCGTACCTATTACAATTGCTTCTATGAAAGCTGAAAAGATACAATATTAAAACTCCTACTACAACCAACTAGACTCAATGACTAACAAATGGAACTGGTTCTTCTAGCTGGTCTGTAGCCTTTGTGTCGCACAATAATTCTGCTTGCAAAATATCTGGAAATTTTGCTTTTAGCTCTTGATTCACTTCTGCACTTGTGCGTTCTTGATTCAAGCAAGAATCCTTCAATTATTTATAAAGTCAGTTGTTGAGTTTTGTCGTTTAGTTCTGGTTCAACTCTACCTAGGAGAACGAATTCGTATTAAACTCAACTTCCTTCCTTCTTTACTGTCCTTGCTGAATTCAATTTCTATTATCTTATTAATTTGCAACCTTTTCGCAATAGAAGATACTCTCCTTGTTCACTGATACTTCACACTCGCATTTATCTCCTATGCATATAAGGTTTCTGTGCCAACACGTCAGGTCAAGTATGTGTGCTCTGATGGAACTGGTTCAACTGGTCAGATATTTGTCAATCTTCAAAACTATGTAGTGACTTGGGTCAACAAATTTCCCCTTTTTGATGATGACAAACTCTGTGCTTCTCCCTGTATACAACTCAAACACTTTGAATGTTTTTCAAGCATTTATCATAGAGAAACCAGGTTCATTAGGTTATAAATATCACTTCAAATATAAACTTCAAACATAAAAGCACTTTTTCTTCCCCCTTTTGGCATCATCGAAAAGTTTGCAAAATGATAAACTCATCAGTGTTGTTAACAATTACTCATGGCCATTGAGGCAACTGCAGGTGCAAACATGACTCATCATAAATAACCAATAAATGTAAGCTATCTAAGGAATTGAGAAAAGTCAATAACAAAACAACAAAAGTTCATTGATTAGGAACGTACATCAAACACCATACAAACAAACCAAAAACACCCCTAACCATGAGCAAAACAAAATAGAAACAAACTGGTCTAAATAGGGGTTTTGGAAGCTCTGGGCAGCCTAAGGATTGGAAGGTGCAGAGGAGGTTGTGGTCTTGGTTCGTAGAAGAGAAAGCATATGATTAAGAACACCCTCGTTCTTGTCCTTCTCTTTTGCTAAATCAGCCCTGAGAGCATCTCGCTCAGCTTCAACCTTAATCAGACGAGACTTCAAACGAAGGATCTCCATATCCTTGATCTTGCTTTCCTGTACCAGAGTTCGAACCTTGCTATTGACAGGCTGCTTCCTAGATGAACCAGGTTCATCTACAGGAACATTGACAGTATAATCGCAAGTCAGCAAAGTATCCTTCCCAAAATAATCCTTGGCAGTAGCCATCTCATCCTTTTTCACAGGAACATCAAAATGAGCAAGCACAGCAGTCAGAATAAAACCATATGGAATCACATGTGCTTTTGTTCCATTCACAACTCTGTCCAAGAGTTGAATGATGAAGGTTGGACAATTTATCTGCTTACCCCTAAACAAACATTCCATCAAGGTCAGATCCATATAGTTGGTTATGTGCCTTCTTTCTTGTCTTGGCAGCAAGAACTTGATGACAAACTCGAAGAGCAACTTGTGTTCTGGCTTCATTTCACTTTTGTTGACTGGCCTGGGTTCAATTTCCCTTTCATTGTCACTGAAGAATCTGGTAATATTGATTGCTGAGGCCATCCCATCCAAGCTAGGCCATCCCATCCAAGCTAGGCCATCTTTGCCTCGTGTAATCCTCATAGTCCTCAGCAGGAATTTGCAGAATTTCTCCCAGTTCTTTAACATTAAATGAAACTTGAATTCCTTTGACTATGGTAATGACCCTGCCTTCCTTAACCACTACATTACCCATGAATTCCACCAGTTCAGCTCTAGCCAACCTTCCTTCAATATGAAGAACCATGTTCTTCCACCCCTGAACATCCAGTGTGTCCAGCAGGTATCTCATCCCAGGTTCCTCAAGATCCTTCAACAACTTTCCCTTCAGAATTTTTATTTTACCAAACAAGGTGATTCTGTCAGTAGTCACCTCACCAACTTTCCCCTCATCTTCTCCACTCCGCTCTCTATCATCATATTTTTCAACGACCTTCACTTTTCTTGCCTTGGACCTGGTCCTTTTAACGGTTCTTGTAGGTGTGGTAGACACTTTAGCTGACTTCTTCGAAGAAGCCTTAGCCCTTTTTGATTTTGGTGCCTCAACCACAACAGGAGCAGTCTGCTCCTCATGATGGACCAGGTCTATCGTATCCTCTTCAACAACAACAGCCTCCACAGACTCTCCCACTTTAGCCTTATTCTTTGCAGCTCTCTTTTTCTTGTTCTCAAGCAGAGCCTTCTCAAACAGTTCTTCTTCCTCTCTCACAGTACTACGTGTAGCACGCACCTTAGGAACATGAGCATCACCAACTACAGAAGTTTTCCTTTTCTTGGAAAGAACTGGGTTAGTGACCTTCTTGGACTTCTGAGTCCTCCTTTTCTTGGGGTTATAGGACTCGCCCAGTTTCCTTAGCCTTTCAGATAACGTTTCATCCCCAGATGAATCAGGTTCATCTGCTCCTTTCTTCAAGATTTCTAGACCTATCGCTGCTTCCTCGACTACACTTCCCCTATCTCTATGGCATCTTATCCAACCTTCTCAGGAATGGGACCACAAATAGTCAATGTAGCACAATCCTCCCCAAATCCCTTTCCCTCAAGAACTTTACCTTTTTATGATTTTCTTTGCCTACTAGGCACTTCAACATCCATTACCGACCCAACCAAAAAAAATTTGTTCTCAGCATTAGCAGACTCAGAAATTACATCAAGATTACATTGTTCAGAATTTGATGAACCAGGTGCTTCATCCTCGTTGGCTGATTTAAAAGATTCACTTGAAGATTCTGACTTATTATCCTTTTCATCCTGCAGAATTGCTTCCAAGAATTTTGCACGTGATCCAGAAGCCACTGATTTTCTGGCAAGAACCTTTACACGACGACCACGAGGGGCTGGGTTAGGGTTAGATGTGGGTTCTGGAACATGAGGGTTTTCAGGAATATGAGGGTTTTCCGGGGTTGTAGTTTTTTCTGAATATTGAGAACTGTATACCGATAGAGAATTGAAATCTGATTCATAGTTCCCTCCATCGTAATGACGATTCGGTGATGAAGAAGATGAAGTAGATGGTGGTGAAGACATGATTATGAGTGAAGTTTAGGAAAAAAAAGAAAGAGTGATCAATTTTTGGGTTTGAAGACTAATGAACTAGGTTCCACAGTTACTTTATGAAGAATAAAGTAATTATGACCCTTATATAAGATATGGCTATTAATTATACAACGGGTAGAAAATTTATTTAAGTGGAAGTCTAATAGTTGTAGGAGTGTCATTGATTTGACGGTTAAGAGTTCCCTACTTCTAGGCTAATTGAGTACTGATAAGACTTCTTGGAACGAGTTCATTTAGGGATTAGTACAAGGACTTTGAAATGAACCAAATATATATAGAATTCTGCTCATGTGTGACTGTAATTAGTTCAATAATTTTATGGAGATGAGCACGTACCTTGTTAGTCAGATGAACCAACAGAGATGAACTAGGTTCATCGTGTTGAAGTCCTTAATTTGCCTCAATTTACAAATATAGAGAAACATCATTAGCAACCAAAGAACCATATTAATACATGGCAAGAGAGTATGATAGTAAAGTCATGATGCTGAGCAATGATTAGACTGGTTGATTATCTATGTTAGTGTTTCTAGCCAAATTTTTTTTTTTCAATTTTTCAATTTTTCAATCAGGTGATTTTAATCATCCCTAATTCAAGCCTGTTTCTCTCAAAATGCTCCCTACTCACTGCTTTAGTAAAGATATCTACAATTTGTTGATCAGTAGCACAAAATTCAATCGAGATCATTCCTTTTTCATAGTTATCCCTCAGGAAATGGTGCCTAACATCTATGTGCTTAGTTCTCTTATGATGAACCGGGTTCTTTGTCATACTAATTGCACTAGTGCTGTCACAAAAAGTAGGAATGCATTCCACATCTATACCAAAGTCCATGGGTTGTTGCTTGATCCATAGCAACTGAGCACAACAGGAGGTTGCAGCCACATATTCAGCCTCAGCAGTAGACAAGGCTACTGAATTTTGTTTCTTGGTAGCCCAAGACACAAGGCATGAACCCAGAAAGTGATCCATACCTGAAGTACTTTTCCTGTCAACCAGGAATCCTGCATAATCAGCATCAGCATATCCTACAAGGTCGAAATTACTACCTTTAGGATACCAAAGGCACAAATCAGTGGTGCCTTTCAAATATCTCAAAATTCTCTTCACTGCAGTGAGGTGAGACTCCTTTGGATTTGCCTGAAACCTAGCACACAGTCCCACGCTGAACACAATATCAGGTCTGCTGGCAGTGAGATATAATAGAGACCCAATCATCCCTCTGTATAGCTTCTGATCAACAGATGAACCAGGTTCATCCACATCCAATTTTGTAGCTGTGGCTATGGGAGTGTCTATTTCCTTTGAGTCTTCCATTTTAAACTTCTTGAGCAATTCTTTCACATACTTTTGTTGGTGGATCATTATTCCATTTGGGTTTTGTTTAATTTTCAAGCCTAAGAAAAA